>JAOTQE010026233.1:0-22047 GCA_025631205.1 Nesometra sesokonis | reverse complement strand
AGCAGTGTAAACGGATTCGCAGTGGTTCAACGGGATTCATTCCGCAATAATTGATCCGGTGTAAATGGAAACTCGTTGCGGGGTCGTCCCGGAATTGTTTTTAGTTTTGCAGTGTAAAAGGGGTAAATGATACATCTTCACGTTTAGTTTTTAGTAATTTTTTCCAGCTACTGAACTACTACTGTTAACTGAATTACTGCAGTAACTGCAGCAGGATAATTTTATTATTATAATTCCCCGCCCCCAGCCCGCCATCCCCAGATTCAGCCCCTGGTAGACCAGTACCTTTGTGTCCAAATTAGGTGACAACAGATCTCTTAATTATGTATTATTAAATACTAGTGCGTAGAATATACCAGCTTGTATCTATTTACATTTGCTATTGTATAGTGAAGGTCTTATTTGTACAATGCATATCTGTATGACTGGCAATTAAATTCCCAGTACGTCTTAGCATTACCTAATTAGATTTAACAATTGATTGCGAGTACGCTGTATTATATGTTTAAGTGATTATGCGGCAGAGGCCAAAGACAGCCGGTTCTCCTTAATTCAACGCCCACTCACAATTTTTATCGTTTGATCTCATTAAATGATGTTCTATTAATGATTTTAAATTTATCAAAAACAGAATATTTATAATAATGCTAATAATTGATTTTTCTTTTCAGAAACATCTTGCTTATGAGTGGAAACAATATGGGTGCTTTAAGTTGGACTCCCTAGCTAGCAATCTATCTTGGAACCAAGACGGTACAGTACAAATTCTGAAAATTAAAAGATATTTTTAAATAATAATGAAATAATTTAATTGACACACCCTTTAGGCGACATTGGGTTTCCCACTTTTGTGGCTCTCGAGCTGGCACGCCAAATAAATAAAATAAAATAAATAAAATAAAATTCAAAATGATTCAACATGTATAGACCCCTATTTATAAACTTCTGTCTTCTCTCATCACGAATGTTTTTTTTTACTATATGACGCCAGTCATGGCCAAACCATCAAGTTGTTGTATAGGAAGTTATTGAGAAATAAGCAAATAAACGACAGGAAATATAAACAAATACAAAGGAAATATTTTATTATTTTGTCCAGTAACTTCAGTTATAAATGTCTGATTTTGATAATCGACCCATCATTTTAAAGCTTACGAAAAGTTTAACATGGCTATAGTTAAAACTCAATTTTCAATTTTCCTACAACTTGGTGGTTTCCGTGGCACACCTCATATGTAAACTTCTATTATTAATATTATTATTCTCTTTAGAGCATCAATTTTCCATCACTGATTCTTTATAGGAATTTCCACTGCAGACTAATATTAAAATGCTGTGTGAATATCATGCTTTTAAATACATGTCTATACCACATATAATTAAATACATAAAAAATATATCTGCCGTGAATGTGAAAGCTATATTGCATGTATGTAAATGTCAAGCAACAAGAATGTGTAGCAGTTTAAATTGATGTGAATGTTTTAAACATAGGTGACAAACGCAGATTGGATAAAAATAAACCTATAATTTTATAAATAAATAATAGATAAATGTTTAATCTGTGAATATATTTATGATACTCGATCAATAAATAATGTTAATAAAAAACACGATTGGCTGTCAGAAACAAGTAAATACTTCACCACTTGAATGTATAAATACGCAGTGAAATGTATTTTAAGATTCCGAGAAAGAATACCTTAGAAAATCATAGAAACAACCTCCAAGCAAAAAACAAAAAATCAACTGAACATCATCTTATAATACACTGCAAATGCTGTTATATAAAACTCTAAAACTAATTGCTTGCAATGAAACATGAATTTTATTTACCAATATTGCATGTGCACAACCTGTGTTTCCTCATACAAAATCGAGATAGAACCATTAAAAAAAAATATCTCTGTCAACATGATAAGTAACAACAGCGTAGATTTGAGTTGAAAAGTGGAGGGGACAAAGACAAGAAGTTGCAGTGGTGGCGCCAACGAGGAGTGTCCGCCGGTGGGCGTGGTTCCCGGTTTGGTTTTGATGAGACGTTTCTCCTCGTTCCCCACAAATCAACGCCCTTGATAAGTAATGGTAGTGAGAAGATAGATAACCCTATAAAAAATACCATATTAAGGGATACTAACAAGGATATGGTCAGAAATACTTTAGAAGTAGTCAACAGGTACTTACAACTTTACTTTGCCCATTTTAGGAGGAAGAATGCTGAATAGCAGTGTGTAATGTGGACATTATAGGGTATAAAGCCATTACATAAAACATGGATTCACAGTCAGTGTGTGATGTGGACATATACCCTGGTATAAGCCCACTAACATTGAACATGGAATCACAGTTAGTATGTGATATGGTCATATACCCAGGTATAAGCCCACTACATTGAACATGTAATCCCAGTCAGTGTGTGATGTGAACATATACCCTGGTATAATCGTACTACATTGAACATGGATTCACAGTCAGTGTGTGATGTGGAAATATACCCTGATATAAGCCCACTGACATTGAACATGCAATCACAGTTTTTGATTGGGCTTACAGTATATCAGATTTGTGTAGACTGTAATTCCTCTGTTATATAAAATTAACTCAGATGTTGTGTGGGCTTATACCAAAGTTTGTGTGGAATATAATTCATTCATTATATAAAATAACTCAGATGCTGGATGGGCTTATACCCAGGTTTGTGTGGACTGTAATTCATTTATTGTATAAAATAATATTGTATAAAATAGCTTGGATGCTGGGTATGCTTATACCAGAGTCCGTTTGGTGATAATAATAATATGATGAGGCTTGATGATGACTAAGAATGACTTAAGATAAAATTATTCCAATTAATTACTATCTGTCATGTCTCATCCCATTGTTGGTTTTTATAGATTGTTAATTTCCATCTTAGAAAATCCAATCCATTACTACTGAAGTATTATTTCTAAAGACTAAAGCCCAAGCCAAAAAAATTGTTAATTATTGTATTTTTTAATCAACTTCTTGAGTGTGCTGGATATTTTAGAAGGAAAACAACTTAATATCACGTATTAGAAATTTGACATTTAGCTATATATTACTCTGTGTCATACTACAGTATAAAGCAGTTGCCAGAATGGTGTATTTTAACGTCTTCTAACCACTGAAAGATTTATAATGAAACTTGGCACACATTTTGAGAACATTTTGTGTTTTTACACATTTTATTTACCAATTTGGCGCACATTCGCGTGTTACATGCACTAGAAAAAAAATCCAAAAACAGTTATCTTCAATGACATGTGATTGGTCACAACAGTTTGGATCTCAACTCTTTTGTTTTTAACATTTTTCTCCTCGCTCAGTATTTCATATACAACCTTTGAAAAAAATAACACCCTCTAACTAGGATTAACATGGTAGATAATGGTAGTGAAAAGGTAGGTCTAGGTAGTTAACAGGGTTAACCCTATAAAAACTACCATTCACACATAACATTAACATGATTATCCTATTATGACCAAAACCCATAAATTTCTAAATTAACACAAGGTTAGCTCCCCTCTCAAGGGAGACTACCAATGATATGCTGTCAGCAATGCTCTAAAAGTACATAGGAAAATACTGTCATTAATAGAACTTCAGACTAATTATATCTGATATCACAACAATTATTTAATTACCTAAAGTACCAATAACACTACTGTGTTGCTAGGTAGATCTTCCTAGTAATGTAACATGGTAGACCCACCTAGTTGGAGAGTGTCATTTTTTCAAAGGGCATTATTTTTTAATCAATTTAACAATTTAATAATAACTTAAAAAATATTGATATTTTTCAAAGATTATCATGCAGTGAACTTTGTAATGTCCGTGTTTGTTTACGCTGGACTGTGGATATATCTGAAGTGAAGTTCTTCTAATCATGCTTTTTAGCTTTACTTAATCTGATTGTACTTGTTTAGTATGGCTTACATAAGCTGATAGGATGGTATGCTATTTGGCCAGGCTGTTGTTATGGTTATGATGTAGTCTGGCTTTTGAATCCCTTTCTAACATTGTCTGAACTGAACAGTAGGTATATCCCAGGTTGTGTGTAATTGTATGGATTGTCATAACCTTATAAAAAGGTTTCCTTTCAGTTTAATGCTACCTGGGGTGAATGAAGTATTTGCTATTTGAGGATGTCCAAGCCAGGTAAACCCTGTGTCAGAATTTGGGGAATTGGAGTGGGGTCAGGGGGTCATCATCTCCTTCAGCTTTGAAAAAATTATTATAAATGGCGTAAATACCTGCGACCTGAAAGACAGCTCCCCTGAGTAAATATAGGCAAAATTATGGATTAAATTATTAATTATTAAATTATCAAATTATTTCTAATTTAAGCTATCTGATGGTATACCTTTTTGGATCCCCTCCCTTCAAAAATTTTTAGCAATTTAGGGCTATGCACATCTGGACAAGTTGTTTTTAATACTTCCAATTTAGCTCTGGCATCTAGACAAAGGTCCTCGACGCCCCCCCCCCCTTCCCCTTACGAGAGGTGTCCACACAGGGAGGTTTAACTGATATTCATTTCCTGAATTCTAATTCTACTAGGTTTCACTGCTGCATTATGTGCTCTCTCATGCATGGAGTAAGTCAATTTATAACTAACCATTTTAATAGGTCAACACACTATTGTAGTCTAATAATAATACTTGATTAATTCTTTATTCATAAAAGCTTGATGCTAAGAAGAAGACCGCTGTCAAGTCTTGCTCAAGGCCAGACTACATTGGATAGCTTTGTAGTAATAATAGTCTAAGATATTGTTATATCACTGTGAATAATTGAAGGAATTATTCTGAGCCGTTTTTAGTAATGCAAATTAGCGGTCAAAATAACTTTCAACTACCTTTGCACAATGAAACAAGTTCTCGTATGCCGATGAGCTCCGGCTCTGTGCCATCCCATAAATTAACAAGTCGATCCGACAATTAGCCGTGGAAAGCTGCGCACAGTATCGGTAAAAGAAAGTGAAACATTAATACCTTTGTACATCCGTTCAAGCATTAGATTAATATTATTATTTGAAGTGTAAAATACTAAACTACATTTAAAGTGATTAGGCCTAAGCTAGCAACAGTACGGTAGTTGGTCAGTGTTACTCACCAACTGTTCTTGCACTAGCCAGCAGAACCAGGCTTATAGACCTATTCTCCAAACGCCTAATATATACAAGGCGATTGAAGTGCTGCTTGTGATCAAAAGCTATACAAGCAAGATCAGTGACCATATGGAGCAATTCTGCGTATAGCTTTCTTTTATAGCGTTATGATCACCTGCTATGCAAATTTCACATTTCTGCGACTACGCCTGAGGCAAAATTCGCCGAGCGTAGTAGCCTGAGGCATTATTCTCAATTTGCATATCCTACAATTAAAAATAATATATTGTATACAGTTTTAACAACAAAGCATTTACAAGTGTATTTATAACGATATTTTATTTCAGTTTTAATGTATATATATTACCAGTTGATAATTAATTAGATGTTTCACATCTCATAGATATTTAAAGTGACACCCATACAATGCTGTTAGAAATTATATATGGAAAGAACAAAACAGAATAGTCACAAACGTGCGTGAAAAGACTGACAGACAGACAATTTTTTTTAAGTTTTTTATAGAGACGCTTTCCGCGTCTATAAACCACCTACATTATTAAAAAAGGTGCATTATTTTCATAGATGTTTTATTTTAACGGCTAGATAGTGAACTTTCATAGAATACATAGCACCAAAGTGCAATTCAATGTAAGTGCCTACTATTGAAGGACATGTCCAGAATCCAACCAATCAAATCGCATTACGTCTTAACGTTGCTACTACAGCAAAATTGCACCCCCAATCATTCATAAAAGTTTCTGATTTATCAATAAATGGAAGCAAATTTAATCCAAATATAAATACAATTGACAACATAAAATATATGTAACATATTAATATTTGTGACAAAATATTGTTAAAAGTACAATAACTATAAATTAATTATTATTTAACTATTAAAATGGTAATAATTATAATAGTAACCGTAATAACAGGCGCAGATCCAAGGCACATGCCTCCTTCCCCTCATCAATTTCTTAATGTAAAAAAAATGTAAAGAGAAAAAAACTTGTCCCAACATAATTTTGAGTGGGGATCCCCACTTTTCGACTGTATATTCCAAGATGCTCTGTATGAGCGTCTAGAGGTTTATTATTTTCAAAATTTTCCATGGGAAGGGGATGATCTGGAAAACAGGACATTTTGATGGACTCTAGTGTGTCTTTTACCATGTAAAATAACATATATTTTTTTACAATACATTACAGTAGGCCTATTTCTTTCAATTAACAAGAACTAAATGATCCCAAGGGAGGGAGGCACTGCAGCATATGCCCCTTGTCATCAAGCAAAAAAATTTTTCTCATTTGAAAATTTCCGGATTGGCCCCTAAATAATAATCATAATTGACAACGACGCCGCAGCCGACGCCGACACCGAATTTAGTCCTAGTCTTGACGTAGTCTACTTTAGAGAATACTAGCCTTAGACAACTACAACCAATTTCAAAGAAATTTGAAGGAATAATGTTGTCAGCAGTGCTGTAATGAATTATGTATAAAGTACCACCACAATATAGGAATTATTGAAGGTGTGCTATATAAATGTTAATTATTATAACATTTTTATTATTATTGCCAGCAGGCATATGTGAGGTAACACCACAAAATGAGTCTCATGGTAGGAAAATCCAAAACTGAGTTATTGGTACGGTCTAAAAGAGCAAAATATAGCTGTAATCTACACTTTGAATGACATACATTTGATCAAAAGATAAGAACATTTAAAGTTTACATGTGTGGAAACACAATTTTGAGAAAATCGTCCATAAAACAATTAAAAAACAATTAAAAGACTATCCAAGAATATCTGCATGAAGGACACTTTCCTGCATGAAAACTGATCTAAAAAGTACATAAATAGTGAAATATAAGTATCATAGTACTCATAAAGCCTCTTTTCCTGTCGATCGTTAAGTTGCGTTGAGTTGAAAATCGTTAAAGTTGAACCTATCTCAACTTTAACGATTTTCAACTCAGCGCAACTCGCCACAACTTAACGATTGACAGGAAAACAGGCTTAATTGATTTTAAAACTAGATTTCTCAAAAAATTGACTTCAGGCCTATTTTGTTGATTATCTCAATTTGATCTCACCTACGATGCGCCTCATTTTGTGGTGAGACCTCACATTGTTATTCTTTCTGTCTATCTGTCTGTCTGTCTGTCTGTTATCAACTTAAACCTTCGCCATAGTGGGAGCATAGTGTTTCATGAACACATCTTGGTTTTTTTTATTTCAGGATCTAAACTATTAACAGGAAGTGATTCCATTCAGTTGTGGGCATGCTCAATGGTAACTGATGAAACGCCTGATAGTGATACCAGTCCAACTGATGGTTCTCCTGAAAGCAGCTCAGCTAGTAGCAAAGTGCTATGGGAATGTATTTGGCAATGCAAGTATGTATACAACTATCTTACTATTTCCAGAGCTCCAAAATCTCCAGGAATTTTGTATCACCTCCCAACCTCCCGGAATTGCTAAATTTTCTCCCAGAATTTGGTTTTCTCAAAGAAATTCTCCAGCTTTTGTGAAAGTTTCACAATTTAGAGCATAAAATGCCCTCGTTTTAATAATATTTGTTGACAGTAAGCAACTATTAAGTTTAGCAATGTTCTTGGTGAACGTTAACTGCTTAATTTAACAGCAAAAATACTGTTCCTAAACAATTTTTATTAGTGGCATGACTAGCAAGGTATTTTCTGACAACATGTGAGAATGAGAGTGGGGACCTCTAACTCCAAATGCATGATTCTTGGTGCGTCTGATATTGATTTGTGTAATTTTTTGCTGCTTTGACGTTTTGCATGAAATTTACATTTTAATTAGTCGATCAATTCCCACTAATTAAAATGTAAAATGTTCACATAAAAGAATTAATTTATTTCATCTTTGTAAGTAAAGCTTCAGGTACGTTTACCCTAGTATAGATTTGCTACGCTATTATGAACTTGAAATTAGTTGCGATTTTTTTAGGATGTTTAACTGTTTCTGTCTATAACTAATATTATTGTAGTTGAATGAATTTGCTAAACCTGAAATTAAATTTTAAATTTTAAATTAAATTATATTAAATTCACCTCTGTTTGAGTAAATTCAATAAATAATATCAAATAATGTGCTTAAGTAATAGTGACGTTTTGAAGAAGCTTAATATACCAGTTTCCAACTGTCAATGCTATTAGCTGTAATCGTTAAAAGTTATTGCTTTTTATTCTTGCTCACTGTTGTCGATTCCGTATTTGTTTCTGGTGATCGCAATTTTTTATCAATTACAATTATTTTTTCTAATTATTACATAGTAAATTTATTGCATGTTATTTGTGGGAACAGTTGGTGTAGTGATAACAGTTCAGAATCCCAATGGAGAGGTCGAGAGCTCAAGGCTCACACTTGCGAGTTGCTTGTGTGCATGCAATACCCTTTACTCACATTGTTTAGTCTACCCAGCTGTGTGATAGGTACCGGTAAATTACTGGGAAGTAACCTGTAATGAACTAGAGTCCTTCCACACTTCATGCTACACAAACTGGAAATAAGCTCCAGCCCCATGAGATGTAAGGCTAAAAATTATTCACTGAAAACCCTTTCACACAAAACTGTAAAACGGGAATATTGCAGTAATTCGCAAAAGGTAGCTTATATCATATCATATCATTTATTTCTTCAGAAAAACATACATTACAGGATAAAAATTACAAAAATAAAAGTAAGACAAGACACAGGTGAAACCTGACTGGATCGCTCAAAAGTGAAAAAAAAAAATCACTGTCATGGAGCTCTCCTTGTAAAACACCTGATAAAAATTAAATACATTTAGGAATAGAAGATTTTGTAAATACCATATATTAGGATTAAACAGAGAATAAAATATTAAAACCCCTTTAGCTTTAGTGTGAAAGGGTACGTTCACGTCATTGCCAGCACACTGCCAGAATGTGTTAGACTGCCTAAGACCCTAGACATATTACTGTTACTGGTGTAGGCCTGATGTATGTGAAAGGGTCTACTGCTGGCAATGAAGCAGAGCTAAACTACAGTCAAAGTTGGAAAACCACATAAAACAGTTCCTCCTTTAATTAAGATTGCCAATTTTATGCCTTTCCATTGGACCTTTCACAGAGGAAACTGTCGTTTTACCGAAATTTTACCTTCTATGTGGAAGGGTTTCAACGGGCAATAATGCCAGCATGGTTATGGTAACATTGCAGTATTTTCTGTGTAAAAGATGCTTTACTCTATTGTTGTTAAGTTTAATTTTTCTTTTATTTTTTACACCATTCAGAACATCGACTCCTGTGTATCATCTGAAATTCTCTCCGGATGGACAATATTTTGCTTCTGCAGGAAAGGTAACCATTTAAAATAAAATTGGAGAATACAGTTGAACACTTTCCGTAAGCGGACATCCTCAGGTCCGATAACAATTTTCCGCTTACGGGAGGTGACTGCTTATGAGAATTTCAACCAATAGAGGACCAAAGTTTAAAAATATGTATACGATGTCTCATATTTCACAGCCTTCTCAACAAAAGTGGCCTCAAATTCCTAGACTGCGTTTTATATTTTATTACATATTGCTTATCATTATTAAGATTTGTTCAGTAATTTCTCAGCCATTACAGTATAAAGACGATTTTATACAGAATTTGTATTCCTTTTACAAAAAAATCACAAGATTTTTTCGGATGTCCGCTTATTGGGAGGTAAAACATAAATTTTAAGACAAAAAGTGTCGGTGTCCACTTACAAGAGGTACCAAATTCACTGATTAGATAGGAAGAACAAACAGGTCTTTTAATTATTGTCTGTTATGGAAGGTGTCCACTTACTAGAGGTGTCCGCATAGGGAGGTTCGACTGTACATAAAATTAACTGTTTACCATTACACAGATACACCAGGCTACAGAGTTTTTGTAGTTTAAGTGCACAGCTATCAATAACATACTGTTCAGAAATCCTATAATTACTTCAATCCCCAATTAGAAATGCTAATTGCTTTCCCACTTATGATTATCAACGCATTATGGTTAAGTTCTTACGCCTAAAGTGAGTCTTAATTTTGAAGATGTATATCCAAGTATGTAAGGGACCATGTCAGAATTATCCTACTGCAGTTACTGCAGTAATCTATTGTTATTAAAGGGGCATTCTTTTCAAAATCTACCCAACAAAATAAATTTCTTTGGAAATTTACCTGGTTATTTTATTTCTAAAATAACAAATATGGTTAGTTACTTGCAGGCCTCTTTAGAAAAAGAAAATTTAGAAATAGAAAAAGGTTAAAGTTTTTTAAACTCTTTTAGGCTAGTCCTAGGCAATTTCTATGATATTTCCTCATTGTTAAGCTAGTAAGTTGTAGGTTGTGTTTGTGCGCATGTCACCCAGGTTATTCCCTCCATAGTAAGTGCCGTTTTTGCAGTTACTACAGTAATCTATTGTTATTAAAGGGACATTCTTTTCAAAATCTACCCAACAAATTAAGTTTTTTTGGAAATTTACCTCGTTATTATTTCTAAATAATAAATATGGTTAGTGACTTGTAGACCTCTTTAGATTTATTCCAAAATAAAAAAAGGTTAAAGTTTAAAAACTCTTTTAGGCTAGTCCTAGGCAATTTCTCATATTTCCTCATTGAAAGCTAGTAGGTTGTAGGTCGTGTTTGTGCGCATGTCACCCAGGTTATTCCCTCCACAGTAAGTGCTGTTTTTGCAGTTACTGCAGTAGTCTATTGTTATTAAAAGGGCATTCTTTCCAAAATCTACCCAAACAATTAAATTTCTTTGGAAATTTACCTGGTTACAGTGTTTTATTTCTAAAATAACAAATATGATTAGTTACTTGCAGACCAGACCTCTTTAGGTTAATTCTGAAGTAGAAAACTGTAGGCCTAGACGATGATATTTCCTCATTGTTAATCTTGTAGGTTGTGTTTGTGCGCATGTCACCCAGATAGTAAGTGTTGCATGTGACACACATGCCTACATAGTTCACTGTTGGTTACTAGAGACTCTTCACAAAAGCAAAGCAAATATAAATTCATCCACATTATTTTTAGGTTCCACCCAAAAAATAAATTCTGTTATTATTTTACCTTTTTTAATGTTTGGAAGTAATAAAATGATATAAATATGATGGATCAGTATAATGTTTCTAAATTTGGGTACAATATAGCCAAATTTAAAATGTTTATTTTTTTTTAACTTTGGAAGGCATGGGCCTTTAAGTCTACTGCAGTTATTAAAGTAATTTAGGGTATATTTTGTTTTCTTTGATAGCTGAATTGACACACAGAAAGTCACATCTCGACATGTCACTAACTCTGTTTCATCTACTGAAATCTTACCTGTAATACTTTTGTAACTTAATTACTTCAGTAATTGCAGCAGGATAATTTTGAAATGGTCCCTACTACATTAAAATCAACAAAATATTTTTACAAGGAAACCTTCCCTTTTATTTGCCTTATTTTGACCCAGTTAAATCAAGTTATAACTAGATATGATAAATTTCAGTTTTCAAAGTACAAATAATATACAAGTTTTAAGTCAAATAAAATGAGCAAAATTTATTTTATACTTACATAGCCATTATTATTAAGTCAGGTAGACATACAATTCAGACATTAATCTACAGTTTAAAATATTCAATGCATAATTCATGTTCCAAATAATAATGTATATACTACACCACTTACTGCCTTCAGCTCTCAATGTGCTTAACATTTTAAAAGTCAAATTAGCTTGAATAGTAATAAACAAAGTCATTAAAATAAAATAAAATTGGTTTATAATACTTGTAGCATAATTAGGCTGATGAGAGTTAAAATGCTTTTTGAAATCCTTAAAATATACTGTAGATAGCATTTGAATACATCTCCTATACTTAAAATATTATAAAACAACATAAATATTGAAAATAATGCTGAGAGTATGTTCCAAAAAAAACTGTAAAGGTTGGTCTGTTTAGAAGCTGTTCAAAACATACTTTTTTTTTTTTTTTTTTAAATTTATTTCGTGTCACATCCAACAGCAAGTTAACTCGCCACTTACAGGATGAGAACTACGCCATGCTTTCTAATCCAAGTCTCATTATGAGGCTTAGGGAGTGGCGTTGTTATGTCGTGAGAACCAACCTAGCGTTCAGCCAGGTTTGAACCCAGGACCTCGGGATTGGAAGGCAAGCATGCTAACCACCAAGCTACAGCGCCACTCCAACATCAACATGGTTATAGCAATATAACATAAATTCATTTATTTATTCTCTTAAAATCCATCATTGAAAATCATGTGAAAATATAACATACATTGCTTAGTGTATATTCAGGTGCTTTAATGTGAAGGCCACCGCACACATAAGGCAATGGCACACGGCAACACTTGTGCCGCCACCATAGCCAAAAGCTTACGTGTGTGGTGAAGCTTCGATGCACTGAAAGTGCAGCGCAAGGTTATTTTACATGATTTAAGAGCTAGTGGTAATGTAGTTTGATATGTAGCGCCTTATACTTTCTACTCTCAAGGCGTGTGGACTAAATGTCACATATTTCTACTTCCTAAGAGTGATGTTATGTCATGCAGCAAGTACTGGCTTGCACAGGGGTATTATATGAACCAGTATATCGGGGTAACCCCCTACTCGTCTCGAAAGGTGTACTGGGTTCTTTATAATGCACACGTTTATATTCCTTAACCAAGAAGACTTGTTCCTCCACCAGAACAATGGTGTAAGCGTGCCTCGAACCCATGCTGTTGTTATTGCTATGGTTCACGGTTCCCCTGCCTTAACCGCTCAGCCATATGACAATGTTGCATCAAGTGCGGCGTCGTAAGCTTCACCCTTACACTTTGCACTGCACATTGCAAGCATTTATATGGCGACAGGTCCATATTGCCAAGTGTTTATATGCAGTTATTTACAATATTACATCTATGCACTAACATTAAAGCATGAACGTATAGCAATACGGACTTGTGGCCATTGTGCTTGCGTAGTGTATGCAAAATGTAAAGCTTGGCACTCACTGTGTCTTGCGACAGTCGTAAGACGGTCGCACAACTAAACCATCGCTCTGTGTGTGTGTGTGTGGTTGCCAGACGCGATGCCATTCTTCTTCTCGTCAGCCGACTGTTTTTTTTAGTGATCTCCCTGTTGAATCACTAAAAGTTTGGAAGTAAACTGTGATGGACCCCGCATCCATAACATTCTTCATAATTCTCACTATAAAAAAGCTATGACCTCTCATTAGCTCCAGTAGTGTTTACTAACATACAATTTTGGATTTTTTTTCACAGGCCGACCGACTGGTTAAGATTTGGCACCGTGCTAGAAAAGCAACTTTAAATGCAACTGTAGCCAACCCGGTCACAGAATGTTCAGATGAAAAATACTCATTTGTTTACATTGCTCATCCAAGAGCTATCACAGGATTTTCATGGAGGAAGACAAGCAAATACATGCCAAAGTAAGCAAACAGGGTTCTTAACCCTTTCAAGTCGTAGGGCGTCTCTCAGACGCCATAAAAAAACCCTATGTTTTTGCGTAGGGCGTCTCTCCGACGCCATGAATAATAATGCTTAGAAATCATTTTGGAGGTATGCTGCCCTCAATTAAAACTTCTGTATTGATGCCACATTATTCGTTGAATATTCCCCATTGATCAAATAGTTTTCAAAATGGCTGTGCCCAGTTTCGAAGGTCGTTTTTGTCTGGCGGACGGTATTTTCTGGACAAAGTGGATTTTATTTGGCCCACCTAGAGAAAACTGGTAATGTTATGGTGACTTTTTCATTATATATATGACAAGCTTACATTAGGGAACAAAATTTTTAAAAGAATGTTAAATTTGATCAATAAGTATTCGGCGTAGGCCCATTTTTGTGTGACCCCTTGGCGGCCATATTTGTCACATGACCTTGAAATGAGGTCAAAGGTCAAAATTTTTTTTCTTCATAATTTGGAAGCAAAATTGATTTCCTATCACTTTCTGGATATTTTTTTTGAATTTTATGCATAAACTAGGGCGTTTTACCACCTTTTAAGTATTGGGTAAATACCTTCAGGCCAGTGAGAGGGTAGTGTGTCAGACAGGAAAGGGTTAAGCTCAATCCAGACTATCAAATTTATTTGACAAAAAACTTTGATGATACCTATATATGGTAATGATATATCCATGTATGGTCATATACACCATGACCATATATAGGCATGTGAAAGTTTTTTTGTCAAATAAATTTGATCGTCTGGACTGAGCTTTACCTGCTCTCTAATTCCTTTAAAGTCCTGGAAAAATAAATGTGCATTTTCAGTACGGGAAATTTCCAAAGATATTCGCTGTTTTCTGAACCCATGTTGCACCCAACTCAGGACAATTTTTTTTCCTTTTTTTTTGGTAAACCAAGAAGAAAACTGCTGTTTTAACCTTTGATGTGTGGTTCAAGATAATTCCATGTAATTTCACTGTTCCCTGGTAGAAGGATGAAAAAGCAAGACCATCCATGTGTTTATAACATTACAATTTGTTGTAAAAACTAATCAGTAGACTTACAATTTTAAGTAGAAACGTTTCACTTCCCATCCGGGAAGCGTCGTCAGTTCAAGCGAGCTGTTTGCCGTGCGCTTCAACAGTCTATTCAGCCGTCGGGGGATTTTTCTAATGGCTGGTATATAAATATGTATAAGGATGTGATGTAGACCACCGCCTTTATTCAGGGACAGTTTCTCCACAGTGACATAGACAACCTCTCTAACACCGCATTCACACCAGTTAGATTCTTTGTCGAGAACAGCAACATCTTCATCTTTGATTAGTTTTTTACAAAAATGTTTATTGTTATTGACAGATACCTAGATGAGTGAGAATCTACATTTATTTATCCATGTGTTTACTTAAACTTAACAATTCTATGTTACTACACTACTTTTGTTAAGTCATACAAACCAAGCTTACTAGAAATTCATCAATGAGTTCTCACCAATTTCAGTAATGAATTGATATGTACATGTACTGTCGTCATAGTTATTCATCACTATAAAATATTAATATGAAATAATATATAAGCAACTGCAAACAGAGCTGCTATATTAATTCATAAGTGTAGGTAATTTCTACTGAAAGCTTTGAAAACCAATGACTGAGTAATTTGGTTATTAAGAAATTTTCACAACTACAACTATTAAATTCTAGCACGATGATTTGGCTGTATGTAAGGGATGAACTTTTAAGTTTAATGATTATAAAGTTCAAAGGTTATATAATGATAAATGATACCGACACGGTACTCATTGAATTTATTGAAAATCTAAAGGTTTTTTTTTAATTTGGTCATAAAACAAAGTGGTCAGATATTGTAAAATTATTATATTTCCATTCACACAGTATTCAACAGTGTTTAGTAAGTATGCTTTTTAAAGTGACATGACTCAGATAATCATAAAAACCAATGTAAATATGCTCTCTTTTAACTGAACTGTAAAACCGGACAAAAAGAAGGAAGTTGACTATATTATGCAGACTCCTGTATTAACCCACCCTCTAAGGCAGCCACCATTTTGGGCCACATATAACCCTACCCTTCCTCTGACCCTATTTTAAGCAGGCCCTCCACTTAATAAATTTCCCTTTATTTTATAATGTAAAAGTATCAGACCAATGAATTGACTACCCCTGGAAAATGCCAAATGCATAACCCACTAATTTGACTTCTCTGGGAAAAAGTGTGAGTAAATCGGTTAAAAAACATGATTCCTGAAAGTTCATTAGATTAGAACCCAGAAAATTTTAAAGGTAAACACCTCATTTAAGGACCCGTTTCTAGTGGAGAGAAAAAAATTGGATTTCTAAAAAATCAATTATTTTCTAGCAGTAAAAAGGAGACCAGTTCGAAAAAACCAATTAAAAAATACCGCTTAAAAACACAGTATTGATTGATGGTTGGAACGGCAAATAATTGACTATCGTGGTGTACTTTTTTGCGGCAATGCAAAAATAGCATTTATTATGTGACCTCTGTCAAATCACAGGCACTACGAAACAACTATAGCCTAGGCCATAGTCTTAATCATGGCAAATCATTGTTGTCAAGTCGTTATATTAATTTTTTTTAAAATTAAATGGCTGGTTTATTGTTAATAGTAAAAGAAAATACTGGTAAAACTTGCGATTGTAAATGTAAATTTACAACAAATTTACAAATAAATCCGCCCAAGCAAGTGTATTCGATTTGGTGGATACAGGTTCTCCAAAGTTGGTACGAGTCGTCTTTGGTATGAGTTGGTTTTGGTTTGAGTTTTCTAGTAACAAGCGCCGCCTCATAATAAATAGGGATTCGTAAATAACATTAGCGTCAACATGTTATTTACAAAATCAATTAAAGTTATTTCCTGCTCTTTTCACATGGACTCGCATAAATATTTTTTTAATGAACATTTGTATGTCCTAAGATTTGCTTCGCATCATTCATTTACAATTTGTAATTACTAGTATTAATCAATTATTTTGTGTTTTCAGTAGAAGCAGGCCCTAAGAAAAGGTTGAGTTGAGTGAAATAATATTTATTCAGGGATGTATAT
The DNA here is from genome assembly GCA_025631205.1 of Nesometra sesokonis. Taxonomy (NCBI): domain Eukaryota; kingdom Metazoa; phylum Echinodermata; class Crinoidea; order Comatulida; family Antedonidae; genus Nesometra; species Nesometra sesokonis. The sequence goes on along the minus strand of JAOTQE010026233.1, from coordinate 5,342 downwards.
AGTTTGAACCAAGGAGGAAAACCTCCTTGTTTGAACTACTCTGTGAGTAATAATGTACATACCATGTGACCCAATAGTTCAAACCAACTACCCTGGGAAATCCTTTGCATGACCCTCTGAATTAGCTACCCTGGGAAAACACATTGTGTATTTACCTGCTACTTAAAAAAGATAACATACATGTAACATAAGCTGTTGCCTTCTCCTTAGTGACCTGATTCATGCGTTTATGTTGGTTTATCTGCATTGATTAAAGCTAAGCTACTGTTTATATTTAAATAAACTTATAAGCCACTGTCTTTCAGTGATAATGCAATATTAAAGAGACATTACATCAAAAATCGTATCGCTCCAACATAACATTGCCCCTCCCATAAAATGTTGAATCATCATTTTGTGCCAAAATGTTTATTTTCCATTTACACATTTCAATACGAATATTTTAGTCCAACTCCGAATTCCAAAAATAAATGATTTACTGATTTTTAATAATGAATGTGACAAGTATGAAAATTAATAACTGAAATAAAGGTTATCTTTCTCATGAAGTGACAAATCTTAATTTTGTCATAGTGACGTGTCCTGTGCAACCTTTTACCATGTCAACAAACGGGAATGTTACCATGAAGGCTCGCTGTATTTTTAGGTCACGCGACTGATGCATGAATACCAATACATGGTATTATAGATAACTTAAAATGTTCCCATAAGTCAACGAATATTGTTATTAATTACTTTCCCTTTAATAATGCATTAACAATAACAAAATTGATTTTACAGTCAACCTTCTCATTTACAAACTTCTCATTTACAAACCTTCTATTTAACAAACATTATTCAGTCAATGACGTCAGTAAAATAATGATATAATAAAAAATAATAATAAAAAATAACTGATGTAATTATTTGATACTTTATCTTTGATATTTTTTGTTTTTCATATTTTATTCCTCCTAGTTCATTTAAACAAGTTTGTTTAACAACCAAGAGCACAAAATAAACAAAAATAAGTGTTTTGGAGGCCTTACTTGACCAATTTTCATGAACCTTCTCATTTACGAACTTTCTCATTTACAAACACCTTCCAGCCCAAGGGGTATGTAAATGAGAAGGTCGACTGTATAATACAAGATATGTGAAAATCATTGCCTTCTCTAACGTACAAAAAGTTCAAAAGTGTCTGAAACTTCAATTGCATTTTTCACAAAATTGAAATTTTGCAGATTCAACAGTTCATGAAACTGCCATGATAAATATGTTGGTTGTGGTTAATCAAAAGCGTTTTTTTTTTATGTCTTTGGTTTTATATTATACAGATATTGCCTGCTTATAGGTATAATATAACATTTGAGGCTAACCGTTGCAAAACCACCAAGTTGTTGCAAAGGAAGTTATTGAGAAATAAGCAAATAAACAACAGGAAATATAAACAAATACAAAGGAAATTTGTGTATATTTTGTCTAATAACTTCAGTTATAGATATCCGATTTTGATAATTGACCCCTCATTTTAAAGCTTGCAAAAAGTGTAACATGGCTTTAACAATAACTCAATTTTTAATTTTCCTACAACTTGGTGGTTTTGCCATGTCATGCCTCATTTGTAGTTCAGTTTAGAGCACCTTATACATTTGACATCCCTGAAAGAATTTATTTTTATTTTTTTCTAGTGAAAACATAGTCTTCAGGGGTGGATTCATGGAAATGGGGGGAGGGGGGGGGGGGCAACTGGCACGTGCCCCCTCTCCTATTATCATCAAAATGTAGTTTACCATAAAAACCCAAAATACGGGCCAAAATATGGTACCAGGGCACTAAAATTTGCTCGTCAAAATAAAACTTGCAACCATGCCCACCCAGTTCTGGAAAAGTGAGCTCCACCATTTTCAAAGAACCTAGACTACTGGGGCACAAACCAGTGAAATATCATATGACCTCAGAAACCGGTCAGTTTTGAAAGGTGTATTCCCCTAGGGAAATATATCAATTTGGATCCATGCTTTGCTAGGCATTTCATGACATTTTAAACCAATCATGCACAAATATTTACATAGGCTATGTAATATATAGTATATAGTTTTATGGCTTCCCACAAGGGCAAATCTGGCATTGTTTAATTTACAAATACATAAAATTTAAGTGCAAACTTTCTAATTAGCAGATTCCATAAAGATAATCTATTAAATTTAAGTGCAAATTTTCTAATCAACATTTTCCATACAGATAAGATTACCTTCAATTTAGGTGCAAATTTTCTAATTAACAGTTTCCAAACAGATAATAATATATTAGGTAATTGGCTCATTTATTTCAACTTTATGTATAGGTCTACACCTTATAAATAAAGCCTTTTGGAAAACAACAATACGGTGATCAAATTTTTACATTGCTTTGAAGTAGTGTTGTAATTATATTTATTTATTCTAAATTGGTTCTAAATTTTTGCACAAATTGTCCATTAGTGATATTATTTTTATTTTTTCATGTTGTACCAGACAACAAATTTTCACACCACTTACAGGATGCAGGGGCGGATCCAGGATCCACTGAAAGGGGGCGGGGGCCGACTTCCATATCTGGGTGGGCGTGGTTGCCTGTTTTATTCAAAATTGTGCAAAAAAAAAAACATTTTTTGGTTTCAAAAGGAGTAGCCAGAGTCCGTTGGGTCCCCCTTCTCCCTTGGATTCGCACCTGGGATGACATGGTACAAAATTAAGATTTTGTAATACTTGCCATGTTAGGAAGTGACTTCAAAATTGTTATTGCCAAAATAAATTTTTGCCCACCTCTAGAAAAGTTTCTAGAATAGGTAGCATATCAGCAAGTATTTTAAATTATAGTATCGATTTTTATTATAAATTTTAAGTCTGTCAAAATGACTAAGTCAGTGGTTTTTTTTTTTTGGTTTTTTTTTTTCATTTTTGACTAGACAGGGTTGCCGAGTTTGAATGTAATGTCACATGCCAAAATTATATTACACTTGAAAATCGGTGAGCAGGCGAGGGCTAGTTTTGCACCCTGGGATGAGATCTACATCATTCTTTCTAAACCAAGTCTGATTATGAGGCTTAGTGAGTGACACTGTTAGGTTATTTGAAAGAACCTAGTTTGGAACCAAGTTCGAACCTGAGACTTTAGAATTTAGATGGAAGCTTGTTAACTACAATGCCGCATAAGTCAAAAAATTGAAAGTTTAATTATTTATGAATTATGAAACTACACATTATTATCTTTAACAAAAAAAAATCAGTTTGATATGATGTTCCCTTGCAATGTTATGTGTATCAAATTTCGAACATTTAAAATGTAAGTTTTTGTGGAAACTGCATTTGAAAATTGCTTACCAGTACAGTCAACTCTCCCAATACCGGACACCCTCGGGCCGGCAATTATTTTCAGGTTTTCTGGAAAGTCCGGTTTTCTGAATTTAGAATTAAGATAATAGAATAGGAATAAGAAAACTTTGGGACTTTTAAAAAAGTCTGGTTTTTCGTGAATTCCGGTTTGCGGAGAGTCCGGTATTGGGAGAGTCGACTGTATAATGTGACTAAGCAGGGTAATATTAAAATGCATTTTTTTAAACATTTCTTGGTCATCTGAACATTATTAATGTAGTGTGAAATTTGAATGTTTGAACAATATGTTTTTGAGATAAACAGATATTGAAAAATTTGACTTTTTGTTGTTTCTGCCTTTTGTGGATAATTAGCTTTGCGACATGCCTCATTTTGCTTAGCTGTGCCACATTTATGTGTCCTTTACAATACAGGGGCGGATCCAGGATCCGCCGAAAGGTGGGGGGGGGCGTACTTTCCAGTCCGGGTGGGCTTGGTTGTTAAGTTTTACCTGACGAGCAAAAAAAAAAATATAAATAAAAAAAAGGTTGTTTTCCCATTTCGTTGCTCTGCCACTGTATTTTAGCCGTATTGTGGGTTTTGGGGTAAATTTTTTACCCGGCGCACCAAATATAAGGGGGGACGGAACTACGTTTTGACGATAAAAGGGGGGAGCGCACCGGTTGCAATAAACACAATAATATTGTAATATCAATAGATTTACAACATAACAATTGTAAATGTAGTAGGCCTATACAGTGTGTCTAGGAGTTGTTTCCTCATGTTTGGAACAAGGAAAAAACAAGTTTAGATATCTAGAAGTCTTACACAAAACAGTTCTAAGGAGGCATCAGGGAAAATTTTCGCCAGTGTAGCGTAGCTAAATGTTACATAAAAATGAACATTTGCTACACAATTTTAATTGTGGATTGCTTAACATCATTATATTAAACCATATATTTTTATAGCATCAAAATGTATTAGCAAATTATTGCTAATCAATATTTTGAAATGAATATTTTCCCTGGGCATTAGCCTGTCTCAAAGGCCTTATGGTTCGGTTTGTCACTTTTATTGCTTGATTGCTTTTTAGGCGCTATTTACGCCCCGTACTCGCTTATTTTAGTTCAGCCATAAGGTCTGTTAAAGTAATTCATGCATGACAATTTTCACCCACAATAAGGGTGCGAAATTGTATGCTTGATTAAATTCGAAAATCATGTGTAGTTTGTGGTTGCGGAGGCCTACAGTAGGCTTGAGTCTACCCATGGAGAATGAAAATCCCGAGGCCTAGCAATGTGATGGACGATTGCAACTGCACAAGAAATAAGAACTGATTTTTTTTTTTATATGAATAGGACAAAATTACATTCGTGAGAATACTTTTCAGGTATAATCTATTGTTTGGTAGTCTCTCAACTGGTGGTTGGGCTTAGATCGTTCACTTGGAAAGGAAGCATTTTAATTGGCAAACTCTTCTAGTAAACATTTATTTTGATTGCCCACTTGCCAAATACCGAGGGGGAAAATTACATCATCCTGGTATGCTGGAGAAGTATTTTACAAGTCGCTTGTACAGATTAATAGCATAGACCGATTGTGATTGTAGGTGGTGCTGCATGGTTAAAAAAAATCAACCAGATACAAGTGACTTGGGGCAAGTCTACATTCGGATCTAATCAAGTTATATATTTATGGGTGATTGGCATTGTCTATTATAGCATTAGTTTTCCGAATTTTATTTACACAAAATCTGCTGTTACAGTGGCAGATCTATGATTTGGAAAAGGGGGTGGATGGCAAGGTGCATAGCACCGAGTGGGGGTTGGCCTATTAGGGGGGTGTTTCCCCCTCCTCCGAAAATATGAAGAATTTTTTTGTTTAATGTTAATGTTGGCAATTATAGAGGTCTCTGGCCTTAATAATGTCGGCATTCTGTAATTTTTTTCCTTATTTTAATTTTTTTTTTAGAATGAAAGGGGGTGCCTAACAACCGTATTCACCCAC
>JAOTQE010026222.1:0-10478 GCA_025631205.1 Nesometra sesokonis | reverse complement strand
ATAATAATAATAATAAAAAATAATAATAATAAAAATAATGAAAATAATAATAATAATAAATAATAATAATAATAATAATTATATTTCTATAGCACCTTTTCAAAAATAATCAAGACGCTTTACAATATACACTACAGTAAAAATAAGTTACACTAGAAACGGTATTATACATTACAATGTAAGTTATTATATAAATAGTTAAAACAGAAACAGAAAATAATACTCTGATGGTAACAATTGAGTTTTTTTAGATGGTTCTATGTTTGCCGACTCCCTTCACTCTTGAGGTAATTGGTTCCACAAACTAGAACCACATTTAGAGAATGCTTTATCACCCGAGACATGCCTATGTGGTCTGCCAATCTGGTGTGAATGTTACTTGTTACCGTTGGCACTTTTTAAAGGTAAGCTTAATCAAATGGAATGCTTATTTGGTCTTATGAAAATTTAGGGACCATGTCAAAATTATCTTGCTGCTGTTACTGCAGTAATTTTGATGCAATTAGTTCAGTGGATGTAAAAAGTATTACTGAAAAGAATATTTTAAGATGTGACCTTTTGTATGAATGCAGTCTGCAAAGAAAACATAGTGATTAGAATCTGAAGGAGACTTGACAGCAATAATTTTGTAGTAACTGCAGTAGAATAATTTTGAAATAATCTATAATAAAAATTTGAATATGTGACATTTATATAGCGCTTATTGCCAAGGCCTCTAAATGCTTCACAATCCCAGTCATTAGAACAAACACCTATGGAATACAATCTATTCCATAATGTTGTAGCTGTATTCAGCGCATATGTCATTTGTACCTCCCAGGTACCCATTTATACTCCTGGGTGGAGAGAGGCAACTTGGATAAAGTGTCTTGCCTAGGAACAAAAACAGCTGACCAGAGTGAGTCTTGAACCACCGACCTCGTGACTGCGCCAACTGCTTCCACATAATTGAGGAAGTGGTAATGGACTGCTGCAGTTACTGCAGTAATACTTCTACTGAAAAGAACATGTCAAGATGTGACCGTTTGTTTCAGTGCAGTCACTATAAAATTACTGCAGATACTGAAGTAATTGCAGTAGAATAATTTTGAAATGATCCCTACTATAAATTGCAAAAGTGGAAATCGAAAATAATGTAAAACTGGAAGTGATGACCGACCGACATTGCCAGTGATGCATAACTTTGTAATGAGATATAATTAGATTATTTGGCTAAATGAATTCATTTTGAAAATTGAGGGCAATTAATTCAGATTAAGAGATGTAAAATCAGTGCTAGAAAATTGTTACCTGGCTGTTTAAGGATCAGAACAGTGGTTGTATTCTAGAATTATATGCCAAAAAGTAAATAAAATTATATAAATATCACTATAATGACAAAAAACAATAGAAAAAGGAAATACTGTGAGTGTTTATAACATTCAACTATTTTATGACCTTTCTCTTGACTCTTCTGAAATTTCCACTATAAATTTCAAACTTGCTCTTTTTACTCATTAAACCACCATCCTCCCCCCTGCCCAGTTGTAAACTTATACTGTATAATTGTAATGAAAATTGCATTTAATGTCTTGTACAGTATTATTTTTTTTATTCAATAATAACCACTGCTGGCTTTGGCAGCAATAAAATATTGAATCTTGAATGTATGCATTTCTTGGCATATTACACAAATGAAATTAAGCAAACAACTTGAAAATCAATTAAACATAACATAATTCAACATTTTTGCAATTCTATAAAAACCATAGTCTACAATAATAGCAATATCATATATGAAGTTTAAAAACATTGCATATGTTCATTGTTATATAATAAACAATAAATTAAATACAACATAATACTGTATTAAATTTTGGGATGGTAAATTAACACAGTTGGACAAAAGTACCATATCAATACCATATTAACTTTCTAGAGCGCATGCTCAAAACCTTTATCATTTAAACTTACATATATATCACAAATTGTATGAAACTTGCAAAACAAATTAAACATGTCATAACACTAGTTTGTATCATTAACAAACAAACAAACAAACATTGTTGGTAAGAACAGTGTCAAGGACAATATTTTATAAATTTGTAAAGCAGGTGTATTGCCTCTAAGTTTATCATTTTACAAAAAAATCAGAATACATAACTTACAAAAAAAAGAAACATGATTTAATACTATAACATAGTTTGTATCACCAACATACTTTTTAAAATAAATAAAAAAAATCTTAATTAAATTTATATTATAAACTATACAAAAACAATTTGGTAATAACAGAGCCAACAGCAATATTATATAAACAGGTGCTTCCAAAAATCACAAAATATATACAACTTTCAAAGCACATTAAAAATGGCATTAGTGGCATATGGAGCATTGCTGGAGGAGTTAGCATATATGAACATATGTTTTAAATATACATTGTATCATCCATTAAAAAAAATAGAAAAAAAAAGCATTCTGGATATAACAGGGCCAATAGCAATATTATATAAACAGGGCCTCTCTAAATCACAATATACATATAATACTGTTTATAACAAAACAAATTACACATGACTTTGGGTATCACTGGAGCCTTGTTGCAATAAATAAACAAAATACATTGTATCATCAACTTAAAAAAAAAAATATTTGGGTATTAACAGGAATAGGAGAAATATTATACAAAATTGGTAAAACAGGTGTAACACCTGCAAACATTATTATTTTTGTTTTTATCGTCAGGAAATGAAATACTAGGCAAATTGTAAGCAAGGTTTTTTTTTAACATGGTCTTAAAACTTCATGCAATGTTGAGTTTTGATCATCGCCTGATATTATTTGTATTCAAACTGAAAGCCTGGCATGACGACTGTTTTACAACTTAAAATAGAAGCAGGGGCGGATGCAGACTTTTGAAAAAGAGGGGGCCGGAAGGGGAGCCAGTAGAGAGTCAAAGCCCTAGAGGGGGTCAGGGGCATGCTCCCCCGGGAAATTTTGGACTTTAGATGTCCTGAAATGGCCTTAGGGGCGTGTTAAGATATCAATTCTACCTGAATATTTTTGTTTTATAGAAAATATAAATAATATTGATATATATTTCTCTTTCCGAAAGGGGGGGCCGGCCCCCTTAAATCCGCCCCTGAGAAGAAGGGATATGAAACAACACCCAATGAATTTCAGATCACCAATTAGCGAATGTTAACCTTATTGCCTACCTCACACAAGTATGTAGCTAGAAAAATTCAAGGATGGGTGGAAACAATGTAAGGGTGGGTGTTAAAATGATTCAAAACAACAATTTTACTTTTTTCATATGCTTGGGGTGGGTGGCAGGTTGAAATTACGCTGGGTGGAAGGCCTTAAAATAAGCTTTAGGGTGGGTGTAGCATTTTTAGGGTGGGTGGCCCACCGATCTCCACCCAGCATACATCCGTGCTCACATGCCCATGACTGACAGTTTTTATTGGCGACCTGGACTAGGCCTAGATGCCTACTGAAAATAACAATCTTTTACATATTAACTTAACAAATAATTGAATTTGTATACAAACAATAACTAGGCCCTACTTTAAAAATGACAAATGCGAATAATTATGATTACGATGTACACAGCAGAACCCCTATTAAGTGACGCGTTCAGAAACAAAAGTCCCTCAACAGGGGTGTCCCCTTATAGATGTTGGCCTTAGTGTTAAAAGATATATTTTCTATCCTGTTGTTCAAAAGAAAAGTCCTGATAACAGGGGTGTCTCAAAGAGAGGTTCTACATTGTTTACCAAGTTTTTGTCGTATCAATAATGACATGTTTATGAATTGCCAAGAGCACCATATATTCAATAAAAATAAGACCAGTAATTTATTGCTGGGGCATTTCTTATTTCAATTTTCTAGGCAGGGCAGATGGACAGTACAGTGTTAAAACTGTAGTACAAGCTTTAAAGTAATAAATATTTTGTGGAATGTCTAATTGTTACTAACATTTTCATACATCCTAAAAAAAATGGCTTAGCAAAACAACATTTTAAAAGTGGTAATTTTCATGGTATAATTTTTGTGTTGTTCGTGTGCAAACTGCGAGAATTTCCACACGCGTTTGTTTCAGCCATGAATTTCAATAGATTAGTCAATACCGCAGAACCAATCACACAAAAAATATATATTCAGAAGGCAGAACACTATACCGGATGTTTAAAATCTAATTTAAATTTGTACTTGTCTAAAACAAACTGGCATGAACAACAAACAAAATTGACAGTCTGAAGGATGTTTTTTTCTAAAAGGGAGAGTTGACTGTATTTACAGTATATATTATATAGATTTAAATATATATTTAATACTATTATACAACAGTAGCACTTGGATAAACATGCAATTTAAAATATTAACCTTTTATAAATACTTTTGTTATTTAAATACTTTATATATTTATATACTAGTATATTATATTTTTGTAATAAAATGGTTCAAAAAAACAATAAAAAACTTCAACGAGATTAAAACATATTTACATGTTCAATCCTTTAACTGCTTCAAGGTTTAGTTTGTAGCCAAGGCAGATTTATTCATAATTATACATAATATATACTTTACATATTTATATATCTTTGTAATAAACTGTTTCTAGTAAACAATACAAAACTTCAACAAGATTAAAACATATTTACACGTTTATTCCTTTAACTGCTTCAGGTTTAGTTAGCAGCCAAAGAGAGACTTATTTATATTATATACTTTATATAGTTATATCTTTGTAATAAAGTGCTTCTAGTAAACAATAAAAAACTTCAACAAGATTAAAACATATTTACATATTTACTCCTGTAACTGCTTCAAGGTTTAGTTAGTAGCCAAGGGAGACTTATTCATAATATACTTTATATCTTTGTAATAAAGTGCTTCTAGTAAACAATAAAAAACTTCAACAAGATTAAAACATATTTAAATGTTTACTTCTTTATCTGCTTTATGTATAATTTGCAGGCGATGAGTGATTTATGTTGAATATAATACAGTATTACCTTTAAGCTGTGCTGTATCAAACTGCTACAGACTTTCTTGCAATGCTTGATTTTCTTCTTTTCTTGCCTGGATTTACTGGCTCTATGTCTTGACTGTTAGATATTTCAAACTGGTTTTGCTTTTATGAAAAAAAAAAACATAATTATTATAAATAGCTTAACATATACAAGGTTAATTTTTAAGTCTGTGCGAAGCAGACCTTATAGCCTCACTTCTTTTCTTGTTGCTGTTGTTGTTGGTGGTGTTGTTATGATCACATATTGAAAAAAATTCAGCATCGTCAGATTTGAACGGTAATACGTGAAATTTAGTACACATACGTTATACAGCATGGTGTCTCCTAGACCCACAAAAAAAAAATGTGTTTCATCAAGTACTGTAATATATGGTGTAGCAGTAATTACATGTTTGGAATGGTGTTTAACCGTACCGTTTAAGTAAAGGTTAGATACAAGATACAAGTCAACTTTATTGTCAAAATAAGAACATTTTGAGATAATTGTTGTACCAATGTAGAGTTCGATTCCTGCTACGGTAGAACATATTCATTTTTTTTTCAATTTTAAAATCTATTAATTTTTTTTAAATTTTAAGAATATTTTAGGTTATACAAATGTACATTCTAAATATTTATAATTGTTTTTATCTAATTTGCCCTTCCAAACTGTCTTGTCAAAATCTACATATCTTAGAATTTTAAATCCATGCGACGTTTCTTACTAAGTTTTCGTGAGTAGTTGCTCTATTGTTGATTTATTTTTTCAGTGTTGTGAGACACCAAAGAAGTGAATGTTAAATCCATGCGACGTGTCCTACTAGGATTTTTCGGTGTTGTGGAACACCAAAGATACCTAACGAAAGTCAGAAGTGAACATATTTCCAGTGTGGTGCTTCTTTTGGTGGTTGGGCAGTACACCAGAAGCCTGTGTGAAGCACCTTAGAGCCTCACTCCTCTTGTTGTTGTTGTTCTGACCACATTTTTAAAAGTGTCTAGCATCGTCAGTTTTAACAGATGTGCATGAAATTTTGTACACATTCATTATACAGCAGGGTGTCCCTGGGACCTACAAAACAAAAAACTCATTTATCAAGGATATTTAAAATACGGCATAGCAGTATTTCCATTTTAATTCTTGTTACGGTGGGACATATTCAATTTTTTTTTCAATTTCAATATCTATTAAATTTTTAAAATTTTAAAAACATGTTAGCTTGTACAAATGTACATTCTAAATATTTAAAATTGTTTTCACCTGTCTAATTTGCCCTTCCAAACTGTCTTGTCAAAATCTAACATACCTTAACACATTTATTTAACTTATAAATCAATCTCTTGAATGTACAAATGCGCTTTTGATCATTTATTTCTATCTGGAATTAGCGATTTATAAATGTTTCATATTATTATTATTATTGTTATTGTTATTGTTATTATTATTATTATTATCTTAGAATGTTAAATCCATGCGACGTGTCCTACTAGGATTTTATGAGCGGTCATTCTTTAGTTAGACTAACTCACTGTGTTAGCTTGATGTATATTTCAGTTTGATTTATTTTTTCGGTGTTGTGGGACACCAAAGATACCTAATGAAAGTCAGAAGTGAACTTATTTCCAGTGGGGTGCTTCTGCTGGTGGTTGGGCAGTACACCAGAAGACAGTCCCACTCTTTCTGAAGAGTGTATTGCATTCCTAGCATGCACGAGTCAGGTTTCACATGGGGGAAATGAATTAATGTCCAATCTGAAAGACAGTGTGCTATAAACTTGTATTGTAACCCTCAAGCAGAATCAGAGATCAGCGAGTGTCTTTGCTTCAGTGCATAACACTATGTGATCACCACCAATATAGCCAAATGTGTTACATGCCACTCTCAAAAGTTCATTACATATTTTACCACTCCTATAAACTCCTGTAAGACACAACTACATTATTTTTTTTTTGTTTTAATGGTAGCCATTAACACATTTTTCTTCTTCTTCCTCCTCCTCCCCTCTCCCTCGTTCTACTTTTCCCCCTCTTAGTATTCTTCTACTTGTGGAAAAACCTTACCATTGTTACACATGAGTTTCTGTACAGTAACCAGTAGACATTATCCATGCTTTCAGTTTTCTGTTTCATGGAGTATATATGATTTGAGCTTTTAAATTTGTATTTTCTATTTAAATATGGATTTGATATGTCTTGTTATGTATATTTCTGGTACAAGTGTTTAGAACACTTGTCTGTCATGTAGATAAACTGGGTTCAATTCCCAGCAAATCTCAGTTGCATTCACTAGTGAGTACCAGGTTGGTTCTGTAAAAGGGCTAAATCTATTAACCAACGGCAAGTTATGTGCGCCTGCATGTTGCGTTCAAAAACAGCACCTATTGTGGAGAGAATAGTATGGGTGACATCCACACAGATACCATCTACAGTCTATACTTTAGCAATGGGGAATTATCGAAAAAAATGGTCTAGACCTAGCCTAAAAGAGTTTGATAATTATTACCTTTTTCCTATTCAAGAATAAATCTAAAAAAAGTATGCAGGTAACTAATCACGTTTAATATTTTAGAAATAATACACAGGTGAATTTCCAAAGAAAATTTTTTGGGTGCATTTTGTATGGAATACCCCTTTAAATTATTATGTTTTTAGATTATTAGTACTGTACTTACATTGCCTACTGACATTGCAACTTTGTTACTGCGCTTTCTACTAGTTTTGTTATCCTTCACTCGAGGACTGTGGCCTACCTATAGTGACAAAACAAATATAATATTAAAGAAATATGGACTGCTAGATGAGTAATAGTTGAAATTATAGGCCCCAGGTGCTATGAAAACTGCTATTAACCCGAGGCGCTTATATGACATGGGTGTAGTTTTTATTAATCTAGAAAAAATAGGATAAGATTTTGAAAATGCACCAACCAAACTTGTTAATGTAAGCCATTCTTTGATCTATTCTATATATTTACAGTATTGTTTCTACTGAGTTCACACAGTTGCATCTTTTAATCTGATTGGATTGTTGCTAGACAATATAAAATAAATCTATGTGAAAACACTGCCAAATATAATAAAGTGGTATGATTTAATACATACTAAATAAATTAATACCTTTGAATCAGTAGACATTTTTGATTGAGACATCTCTCCGGCTTGGCTGCATTGTAATCGAGTCATCCTCTTTTCTGTTAACTTAATTTCTTCAGTTTTTTGAGACAACAACTCAATCTAGAAGATAAATTTTGGAACATTTATTTTACTGTTTAAATTGGTTTGTAAATTTTATAATAATTATTATACTGAAATATATCTAAACTATATAAACTATTAAACTAAACTAGCCCTACTGCATATTTAAAATGTAGCACTTCATGCTTAAATATCATTGCTTATCTTATAAACAGACGAATCCTGATTACAGCTCCAAAATCATCATCCTCTTATATAGGCATCTTTTCAAAAATATTGTAGATCAACTCCCAATTACGTAATGAAACGACAGGGGCAGATTTTTTTTTTGGGGGGGGGGGGCACCCGATGCATGCCCTCTATTATCGGCAAATTGATCTGCATGACCAGTGTTACTATGTAGCAGTGTTACCATGGAGATACGTAACAGACAACTAAAAACATTAGTGTTAATTATTAATTTCTCAGTAATTAATACATTTACACAACTGCAATCCTGTATATATAAAATATAAAAAGATCTCCAGATGTGTGTGAATAATCAATGTTATAGCCCTTTTCTAACACACAAAAAGTAGTGTTAACAATGTTAAAAACTTATGAGGAGAAATGATATAAAAGAAATAACCTGTCTACAGACAATCTCACTTGAACTTAAACTTTGTAACTTTGTTAGACATTATAACATGCCTCATTCTCTCTCAAGTGGCTAATTTTTACTAGATGTCAAATACAGTTACTAACTATAGATAGATAAATATAAAAAGGAAATATATATTGTAGTTTTGGGTCTGTATCACTGTAAATAAACAACAGAATGTGTAGTAAAAAAACAAAAAGGAGACATATAGTCTGTAGCAATTACTCATAAAATTCCAGTCCTCTGTCAAAGTTGTATTCAGAACACATGGCCACAGGCTATTTGATGTATTATTGCTCCACTGAAACTACATGTACTATTGATAAATAGCTGAACATTTAAACTAATTTGTAACAACCATGGAGTAACTGCTATGATTACAGTATTCCACAACAGAAAGAGAAAATGTGAGTTTTGACCACAGAATGAGTCTCATGGTAGGAAAATCCAAAACCGAGTTATTGGTACATTCTAATAGAGCATACTACAAGATGTAATTTTCTGCATTTTGAATGATATTCATTGGATCCCAAGATATGAGAATTGAAATTGTCATTGTCATGAAAATACGGTTTTAAGAAAATTGCAAATAAAGCAATCTGAAAAGTAAACAATTAAAATACTATAAATCTCAAAAACATTAAATGAAGTTCACTTTCTTGCATAAAACCTGACCTAAAAAAGTAAATTACAATGAAATACAAGTACCATATTGCTCATAATACATTTCTCAAAATTTTTTCTTCAGACCTGTTTTGGTGGCTATTTCAACTTGATCTCACCAGTAGCATGTGTAATGAATTGATAGGAAAAATTTCAACCTGCTAGAATAGATGATGACGATAATGATAATATGATAACCATAATGATAAGTTAAGCATTAAACATAAAACTTGCAGTGTGTTTTTATAATGGTGTAGACGATAAAGACTATGATTTTGGTGATAATAAAATTTAGATGATGCATAAACATGGATGAGATAGAGAAAATCTCAAAAAAGAGGAAATCTCTGGCTAAGTTCTTCTGAAATTGGCATATTTTTTAACATTTAGAGTTTGCAATACAATTGTTGGGTTATATGAGATGTAGATTCTAAATTTAGAGTGTTTATGAAGCAAAAATAGGGAAAAATACATGAAAATTTATGACAAATAGAGGACCAAAAATATTCTAAAAACACTGAAATCCTCTGATCAGAGGAAGAATCTCATCCATAATGATTATGTTAAAACATTCATACCTGATTTTGTTCCTCATCATTTTGGTTCTTTGCTGCTTTATCTTTATCTTGTCGTTCATCATTTGAAAACATTGACAGTCCTCTGACAAAGTATTTCTTAATACCTTCATCTTTCAGTTTCTGTTTGTTTATTACTTTCCCAAGTCTAGAAATAAATTATTTAAATAAGTAAATGAATTCTCTTTCAACTACTGAATTCATACTGTCCACTGTTGTAACTGAATTACTGCAGTAAGATAATTTTGACATGGTCTCTATTCAGGTATGCATAGTTTTTGTTTAAACCCATCAATGCATTAAAAATTGTAAATTTCATAAAAAATATAATACCAAAGGCCTACGGCCGCCGACGTTCCTATGCACACAATGCATGCAGTTGAATTAATAGTACACCTCCATGTGACCTTTGA
>JAOTQE010026211.1:0-10478 GCA_025631205.1 Nesometra sesokonis | reverse complement strand
ATGGGCGATTTTCTCAAAACCATGTTTCCATACCAGAAAACTTCAAATACTCATATCTTTGGATCTACTTATTCAATAAATGTCATTTAAAATGTAGATTACAGCTTATATTATGCTCTATTAGAAGGTACCAATAACTTAATTTTGGACTTTCCTACCATGAGACTCATTTTGTGGTGAGACCTCACAAATGTGACGTATCTGTTTTTGTTTTCGTATTTCGTAAATTTGCGAAACCTCACTATTAATAAACCAAGACTACCGATATTGCTAAATACAGTTCAACAGTGACTTATGACTCACATCGTGACAAAATACTTCGAAAGTTCATACCCAATCTGCAGATAGCTCGCTTCCTTCCGAGTGTTTGTTTTGTTGGCTCAAGCAGTTTGGAAGCAAGCACTAGGCCTCCTGTAGTGTAATGCTAGAATACAGATGTTCTCGTCTGTTCTTTGTGCTACAGTTGTTGTGTAATTTTTCATGTTTTGCTTGTTTGTGGTGGAATAGAAATCCAATCGAAACTCAGAATGCTGAATATGTTAAACTATATGTGGCAACAGAACAGACTGTCAACGTTGTCAACGAGCGATTCGTATCGGTAGCTATCGACTCGGAAGAAATAAAGACACGATGGAATGACGGAAAACTTAATTTCAGGTTTGTTGACTGTTATCACCATGTTATCACTTACCATAAGCGCCGGTAAGGGTGGGGGTCTCAACATGACGGGTAATTTGGTGGATATTATGCCTGTGGTTTATTCAAGGCTCAATACTCTAAAAAGTTAAGCTTTTGTTCTTAGATTACCATACAGCCGCAGAACTCAAGTTTCCTTCCGATTGTTTTGTTGGGTCAAGCTAAACGTATACAGTAGTTAGAAGCAAAATACTACCATAATGCTAGGATATCTAGACAGTACCTCTCGTATGTTTTTGGTGCTACAGTGTTTGTGTACTTTTTCAACCTATATTTGTTTCCCGTGGAGTAGTCCTCTGATTGAAACCCAAGGTGATGAACATGTTAAACTATTTGTATCAACAGAAAAGGCCGTTAACATTGTCAATGAGCGATTCATTTCGGTAGCTATCGCCTCAGGCGAAATTAAAAAACGATGGAATCACGGAAAACTTAATTTCAGGTATGCTTTGCCAAGTTATCAGTCATTCTGGGCGCAGGTAATCAGGGGGTAGAAGAATAATCCTCAACTATGACTGGTAATTAGGTGTATGTGGACTCTGGACCCCTTTAAAAATGGGTGATGCCCGCGATAATTAGTGTTTATTTGTATAATTATGGATGAGTCAAGATTTTAAACTTTGCTAGCAGTACAATAGCTATCACAAATGCAGGGTTTACAAAATTACATACAGAGTATTTTTGGGGACTAATTCCGTCCCTGAGTTTCAGCAATGCATTTACGAATGACAGCCGCCACACGATGATGTGTATGGGTCTATTTTTTAGGTGGGGGACTAGGGTGGATGCAGTAATTGACAGACTTAATACCCTAACATTAACTTGTCAAATACGTTGTTTCGTTTGCATAAAAAGGCGTCGAGGTGACTAAAATATATACTGTATAATTAATTACAGGTGGTTTGTTTACCATTTTCTCACTAGTTCTCCGAAACTGCAAACATTATCTATGGCCCTGACTCCGACATATCTTCGTCTTGGAGGAACAAATGCGGACTTCTTAATTTATGCCGATGATGGCTTGGGTAGTATCAAACATAGAAAGTCTAAAGTATTTAAAAACTATACCATGTCAAGTAAGTCACAAATTATGTTGTTTTACCATCATCATAATCGTCGTCAGCGTCGTTATCGTCGTCGTCATCATCATCATCATCATCATCATCACCATTACCATCACCATCACCACCATCATCCAGTGGTGGCGCCAGGATTCGCCCGACGCGGCGCCAGGATTCGCCTGACGAGGGGGCCATGGTCTCCGACAGGGAGGGAGGTCCGGGTGGACGTGGTTACCCGTTTGGTTTTGATGAGCAAAAAAAAACCACCTTATTTTCCCCCTTTTTGCCCGTTTTTTGTTCAATTTATTTTGGTCACTTATACAATATTTTTATTTTTCTTATCCCCGACGAAAGTGGTCAATCTTCCCCGACGGCGGGGGGGGGGGGGCTGGCCCCGGCCCCCCGCTGGAGCCACTACTGCCATCATCATCATCATCATCATCATCGTCATCATCACCACCACCATTATCATCATCATCACCATCATCATCATCATCATCATCATAATCGTCGTCATCGTCGTCGTCATCATGGTCATCATCATCATCGTCATCATCGTCGTCGTCATCATCATCGACGTCGTCATAATCCTCATCAACATCGTCGTCGTCGTCATCATCATCATCTTCATCATCATCTTCATCATCATCATCATCATCATCATCATCAGGGCCCCCCGTCGGGGAAGGCTGCCCCCGTGGGAGAATTTTGACTCGTTATAAAGACTTTGAAAATCTTCTACCAATGACAATCACCGCTGCTATTTTCCTAATTTTCTGCATTAAGTTTTTAAAGTCCCTGCAAGTTTATCGCTACCGATGACAGTTTTAATCAATCAGAGAGCAGGGTTCTAATTTGACAAAAATTCTTCTGCAGCGAATTTAAGGGCCCATGCGAGTTTGTCGCCCTCTATGCCAGTTTTGACAAATCCCAGAGCAGAGAACTCGCTGCAGAGACTTTTTAATTTACTGCAGAGTTTTTAATTGAACTGCAGCTCAAGAACCGATATTTGAGCTGTTCCGCGCTCTATAGCCTCCCGCTTTCGTTGGTGCTATATTTCTATTTCCTCCATAAGTCAAACACATTTCCTCATTAACCTCTATCTAGTTCCTTCACATGCTGTAATTTCTTGATCGCTCACAGCCCCGTACGGTACCGTCTTACACTCCATCTTAACAATCTCAAGATTGTCCACATCATTCTTAATTGATAGATCCTGAATCAGTCCTGTACAGTTCTGCACTTCATCTCAGCGTTAGTCTCATAATGATCTTTCTTTCATCAGGTACTGATTGGAATGACGTGAACGAATTCTGCAGAAAAGTTGGCTGGCAACTCATTTTTGATGTCAATGTACTATTGCGCAATGGAACACAGTGGGATGACTCTAACTTTCGCAAGATATTGGCGTACAATTCCAAACAAGGCTACAACGTCCACTGGGAACTAGGAAATGGTATGTTGTCATTGTGGAACATCTGATCTAGAGGTTGTTTCACAATCACTTTAAGAACGGCATATTATGTATGAATGTGTATTGTATATAGATATTACAAAACTGGTCACTGACAGTTCTCGGATAGGTCGGTCGGTCGATTATCCATCGATCCATCGTCTATATTATATGTAGACGATTGATCGATGGATTTGATTTGGATTGATTGGTTGAATGTCATATCTGATTAATCGTTTATTTTGATTCGAGACATTAAAAATAATACTACATTTTTGTAAAAGAAACATTTTCTGAATAAATATTTGGTATTCTTTTCTAGTCTATTTTTTTCTTGTTATTCTATGTTAGTGGTGGGAGCAGTTGGCGCATCTGTTGCGGTTCAGAATCCCAATCAAAAGGTTGGAAACTGGAATAGGTCACAGTCCTATGAAAGGATTTAATTACAGTTTGTATGGGCGTTCACACTTGCAGAAAAATTCGAAATTTGAAAATGTTTGAATTGCGATCGAAAAACCGATTTTTTGTGTGTGTGAACAAAAAAATCAATAACTCTCGTGATCGCGATCCAATTCGCAGTTCTTACGATTTTTCAGAATTATCGCGATAATTCGCCTAGCGTTGTGTGTAGTGATACTGTTGCGCGTGATATTTTTCCTGTGTGTAAACGCTCGCAAAAAAATCGATTTTTGGATCCCGATCCTTAGAAAAAAAAATCGATTTTCAAATCTCGATTTTTCCGCGTGTGTGAACGTCAATTGTGTCTCCACGTGGTATCATTGACAACACAAAGAGGCAGTAAACATGTATGCGCGCGTGTAGTGGTAGGTCTTACGTAGTTTGTACTGTCGGTGTCTACTCTTTGGTACCATTGACGGTTTTTATTATTCCAGAGCCTAATCAATTTGGAAGTGGTAAAGTAACTAATATAACGATAAGTGGTGGACAACTAGCACTGGACTACAGGCATTTTCGTAGTCTCTTGGACTCTACCACTGATTATCAACACAATTTCATAATGGGTCCGTCGGTCACCAATCCAAAAGTTAAAAAGAAGAAGAAACATGGATTTACTCAACCGTCGCAGACTTACTTAGAAGAGTAAGTCTAGTTCTTTATATTCATCTTTAATGCAAATGTTTAATATTTTTGTAAATTCTTTACAGATGCAATCTTTTTATAACATAAGTTGTGTCAACTCTTCAAACCGAGTAGGACTTATTAACTTCGGAACGTCCGAACATTTTGGTAAAAACTATTTTTCAAAACTCTGGAGGAAACACAAAACTTGTATCGTACTTGCATCCGTAAATTATTGTAACGTTTGAGTAGAACAAAATTGAATATCTGTCACAGTTGGTCAGTATTTTAGAATCATCGTCAACGATTCGTAGGTAGATAATTTGAACACATTTCAACTTCCAAAAACGGAAGTGTGACGTATCCGTTTTCGTTATTGTATTTCGTAAATTTGCAAAATCTCACTAATGTTAAGGGTTCAAAAAGAAGCTTGTGTCTAAATTTAGTAAACAGATTTCACTTACTAACAGCCAGCATCGTCTGTAACAGTGTTGGTTTGTGTTAAGGTTTTCTTCCTCCTGTTCAAGTGTTGAATTACAATACATTTCGGTCTATCAAATTGAATATTAGGCCTAGGCCTATTTATTATCAAAATACTATTTCTCTTTTTTTTTGGTCTTAGATTTTTAGAAAATCGAGGTGGTGATGCAATCAACGCTACGACATGGCATCAGTATTACATGGATGGTAGAATCGCAACTGAAGACAACTTCACGGATCCAAATATTTTAGATAGTTTGATAATGGAGATAAAAACCATGAAGGAACTAGTAGACAAATATAAGCCAGGAAGCAAGTTATGGCTTGGTGAAACGGGTTCAGCCTATGGCGGGGGTGCAGACGGTCTCTCAAATGCTTACGCAGCTGGCTTTCTGTAAGTGTTATGTTTTTCAAAACTAGTACATTGATTAGTACAGTACATGGATTACAAGAAACAGCAGAACCAGCAAGGCAGGTACAGTGGCTGCCGTACCAATATTTTGTGATGTATTGTAGCTATTTCTCAATTTAGTTTAATTGTGACATCAAAAAGAGTGTTCTGAACATCTAAAAGTTCCATATTCTAAACTGTTCTCACCTCAGTCCCAACCATTTAATTTCAAGAATCATAGCTCCCAAGTTGGAAAACCAGAAATCCTTGAGATTTTGTCGGCCAGCATTTTAACTGTTTTTGGACACTATATGGAAAGTGAAATCATATAAACAACAATGCTTTGATTGTTATTAATAACAGGGTTTACTATTAACTATTGTTATATTTCGTATAATTCTTGACGAAGCAACTTTCAAAATACCACTTAGTGTAAATAAATGAAAAGACACTACATATTTTTGAATTTACATTGCTAATTTACAAAAAAAAAAACTCATGTAGATAATCGTAAAAAATCAAATTCCTGGAGAAAATTGGGTATTTCCTGGAGACCACGAGATAAATGAAATTCCTGGAGACTGCAGGCTAATACTGGAGACTTGGAAGCCTGGTCTGTGTTAGTGTTAAATATGAATACCAGATTGAACACCAGATGTAATTACTGTATTTTACGTAAATAATAAAAGAATTATTATAATATTCGAATGTTTCCTTAGGTGGCTTGATAAACTCGGAATAGCAGCAATTCATGGACTTGACGTGGTTATAAGACAAACTCTCTACGGTGGAAACTACGCCATGCTGGACAATGAAATGAATCCTTTACCGGTAAGTTCAAGCTCGAAACCGATGGCTTTTCGGAGGATGCTTGGTTCTTTAGGGTTAAGCCGGGCACTCACTACGTCGTGCGACGGTTGTACGACGGTCGCACGACTAAACCGTCTCTCCTCCCTGTGTGTGTGGTTTCCAGACGCGAAGACAGTCTTCTACTCGTCAGCCGACGGTTTTTTTTAGTGATTTCCATGTTGAATCACTAAAATAACCATCGGCCGACGAGTAAAAGACCGTCTTCGCGAATGGAAAACAGGGAGTTTAATTTGTCGTTACACAACTATATTGAGACTTTCCACGGTACAGAATCACTACATGTTTATGTTTTTTTCTTCTCTCTGCCCTGGTTTCTATTATATGAATATAGAGGCTGATTCAGAGCTTTTTTTCTCTGTGATTCCCGAAAGCTGATTCAGAATTATACGAATAAGATCATCAAGATCTTAGCACTGTCTTTGAGTTGATTGGACGATTGCCATATTAAATCTTGTTGTGTCCTCAAAACAAATTGTGGACAATACACAGCATACATCCATAGAAGTCTTCCTGATTTTTTTTTCTATCCTGTTTACTAGAAGACATCAGAAGCCGATTTAGAGCTTCTGAGGACAAGACCAGAGCGTAGTCTTTGAATGATGGGTGTGAAACGAATAAATTTGCCATATTAACTTGTTGCGACAGTTTGTGTTGTCCAGGAAAATGATGGACGTTTCTCATGATTCACCAGCATAGGTCTTCCGGTTTATATTATCTCCTCTGTTTCATAAAGAAGGACGCGGAATTCAGACTGATTCAGAGGTTTTAAGGAAATGATCTGCGAGGCCCAAGTGCCGTCTTTGAATGACTGTTGTGGAAGATTGCCATAATATTATTGAGTCTTGTTGTGACAGCATGTGTAGTCCATAGATATTGTGTATATTTTTCACTGTGCATTAGTAAGGTCTTCCTGTCCTTATGCTTTCCTCTGGATCCTAGAGAAGGCCTCCAGAAGCCGACTTCCTCCTAAGGACATGACCAGCACCACTCAAGCGCCATCTTCGAATAAGTGTCAGACAGAAGTATTTTAATATTATTGAATCATGTTGTGACATTGTGTAGTCCAAGAGGTGTCCTGAATTTCCTCTTGGTCGCCAGTGACGCCACAAAGAAGGGCTCTTACGATAAGCTATGCGATAACCTATGTGAATGTAAATATAATAATGTCTCATAGTTTGTTTTTTTTTAGGATTGGTGGTTGTCGTTGATTTATAAGCGACTTGTTGGTCAGAAAGTTCTGAAGGTAACCAAGTCTGGACGAGGAAGGAATACGAATCAGACGTTATTGAGGTCCTATGCTCATTGTACCTTACCCAGCAGGTAAAGTCAAGTTGAGTTTGGAACAGTGGCGGCGCTACGAGGGACTGGGGGACCTTTGCTCCCCACCGTCGGAGAGAAATATAAGGTTTCGTCGGGGGCTTTGCAGGGTAACGACAATGGGCAGGCGAAAACTTTAACTTGCCCGACTCGTCGGGGGTCCCATGCCCCCGTCGGAGGCATTGTCCTGCTGGCGGGGAATTCCTGGCGCCGCCACTGGTTTGGAATACTCTATTTTGGTAGTAAACCGGGAGACAATTCCCTAATTTCCCGAAAAAAAACATTCTATGGTGCTATACTCGGAATTTAGTTTGTATTTTATTGTTCTTAGTTTGTTTACCCTTTAGCTGTAGCTGTTAGCTGTAAGCTTTTTAACATAATGTATATTTTATCTTCTAACTTACACCAATATT
The DNA here is from genome assembly GCA_025631205.1 of Nesometra sesokonis. Taxonomy (NCBI): domain Eukaryota; kingdom Metazoa; phylum Echinodermata; class Crinoidea; order Comatulida; family Antedonidae; genus Nesometra; species Nesometra sesokonis. The sequence goes on along the minus strand of JAOTQE010026211.1, from coordinate 2,717 downwards.
TACAGTCTTTGTGTGTATATATTGATTTGTATTTTTGATATTTTATTATATATTTATAGTTTTATTGATCCATTCTGTAAGTGGCGGGCTCCCCGCTGTTGAGTGTGATTGAAATAAATAAATAAATAAAATAAATTGTTGTTTCGTTATTTATGAGTTACAAATGAAGTCAATTCACATTTAATGCATTGTAGATGAATTTATTTAATTTTTTCAAAACTAATTTTTTCCCAAATTTTAGTGAGTATACGAATGGTGACGTCACATTTTATCTACTTAACTTGGATAAGTCTAATAGTCAAAGTGTGTTGATATCACAATTTGATAAACTTGAAAGAGTTGACCAATATCTGCTGACGTCACATGGAGAGAGCGGTTTAAAATCAAAGTAAGTAAAATAATGTATTTGTTTTTTAAATAACTTTTTGATAACAATCATTCTAATAAGTACTCGATGAGTTCCGGTTCTACGATCCTTGCAAATTATCTTCAAACCTAGCGGATGAGCATAAAATGGGTCGTGGTACTCTGAAACCCTGTTATGTCAGCTTCTAAAAATTTACACACATTTCATCGTATCTTACGTATAATGTCCACATTTCCATTTAATCCTTTAAATTCCCATTCAAGGGGTCAAAATTAAAACAAAAACAGATAGAAAAACACATTGTCTAATAGTCAAAGTGTGTTGATATCACAATTTGATAAACTTGAAAGAGTTGACCAATATCTGCTGACGTCACATGGAGAGAGCGGTTTAAAATCAAAGTAAGTAAAATAATGTATTTGTTTTTTAAATAACTTTTTGATAACAATCATTCTAATAAGTACTCGATGAGTTCCGGTTCTACGATCCTTGCATAGTGAAAAACACTATGTTCCGTTTCGTCTTTTGCGCGAAATCTCAAATGAAAAGTCTTGTCACCTGTGGCGCATTTTTTGTCACCTCCTTCCTCAAAAATGCCATCAAAGTTTCTGCTAAACATTTTTCTTTAATGTCGAACCATCTTTTTATCGTCTTTTGAAGTCCATATTTGCTTGCAATTCCAGTTCTGCTGTAAGGTTCATTGCAACTTGTCTCTGTGATTTGTGAGTACTGGAATTGCCTTCTGAGAACAAGGTGCTTCTTCCACATTTTCTTTCGGGCAAGCAGTTTTTGGTGATTCAGTGCCCGACTTCCTTTTTGAAGAACCAGTCCTTTCCAACTTTCTGATCCCGTGGTTCACATAAGGTTTATTACAGTTTTCCACGGAACTCTTTCTCAGTTTTTTCCAATCGTTTTCAGTGAAACATGTTGCGATCAATTCCTTTTTCAGCGTGGAAAAATCCATCCTGATTCAGAAAATACAAAGTAATACAAAGTTTGTGTCTGGCAAAAGAGTTTCTCTGAAACTATTGCCAGACAAATTTCCAGAAAGCACTTGATTGGCGGATGTCAGAGATAGGCCTATGGCGCACGTTCTACTCATAACAACTGGTTATGCAATGTGAGTCACAGGAACGCGCGTTTTCCAGGCCATGTTTAATTTTAACCCTAGACTACTCAGCTTATGAACATGAAAATCAGTCGGTCCATTAGCATAATTATAACATTTAAATGTATAAAGTTTGATAGGGTTTGAACAAATTGACAATGGAGCAATTTAGCATCAAAGTACGACTTTTTTACGTCCACTCGATATAAAGAAATGAGCTTTATTTTAAGCAAATCAAAGGTGCTATATAGAGTGCTCCCATACGTCAAGTTTGCTTTTAAATGTGTTCCGTTTTATAAAGAGCATTGACCCCATCCCACCAGTTGCATTAACACGATTATTAGGAGCGACGTTGTTATAAAAGTATACAAGTAACCATAGGAAGTTTACCTTTACAGACTACAAGTCATTGGTAATTCATTCCATACAATTGCGCAAGTCATCAATATCGCCTATACACGGACCACGGTCAATTTCATTGTCAATTCTGAGTATTGACAATTAAATTAAGCAATATAATTGATCGTGTATGGGCCGCTTTACTTTGCTCAATGTATCCAGTGTGTTGTTATTGATAGCAGACCTACAGTACGGTCCTAAAGTGCTTGGTGGCGCAATTCAGATCAAGAATGTATTAAAAGTGTAATAGTTCATATCTGCTAGAAAAAATAGAGTTTGATTCAACAATCAATCGATCGATCGACCAGTCAATAAAACTCTCAATGAAGAATACTTGAACTTGTTTTCTCATATTTCATATCTGTTAGAAAAAACATAAACAGTCTGATTCAATGAATGTTCTCGATTTACATAATTATAAGTCATAAAATATATATATTTTCTTTTTTTTTCTTTCAGAAACGTTAACTTAAACGGTGCAAAACTCAAGATGATCGATGAAAAAACACTACCAAGCCTGCCACCAAAAAAATTGGATCCAAAGAAAAAGATAGTTTTACCGCCTTGGTCTTTTGGATTTTATGTAATGAAAGGTGCCGAGGCACCAGCGTGTTTATAGCCTAGAGTTTCAGAAGTACATGATAGTATAGAAGATACACAATCACCTAATTCACGAAGTCCGTCTCCACCCCTTTGTCCGCTCGTCATAGGACACTATGCAGGGATAAACAAAAAAAGCGATGTTTTGAAACTACACCGTTTGTTTTTTCGCAACTTTACGAAATACGAATACGAAAACGGATACGTCATACATTCTTGTAACATTTGAATAGAACACCTTAA
>JAOTQE010026178.1:0-10480 GCA_025631205.1 Nesometra sesokonis | reverse complement strand
GTTTCCTTGCGAAGTTATGAACAATCGAAATTCGAACATTCAAAATGTAAGTTTTGAGAAAACTGCATTTGAAAATTGTTTATCATTAGTATACATTGACTAAGCAAGGTCATTTTAAATTTCATTTTTAAAACATTTTTTTATCATATATCTGAAAATTGTTAAGGTAGTATGAAATTTGAATGTATGAACTTTATATTTTTGAAATAAAATAACATTTGAAAAAATTTACCATTTTAAAATTTCTGTGGTATTGTGGTAAACTAACGTTTGCGACTTATGTCTCAGTTGGCATGGTTCAGCCACATTTACTTAAATACATTTGTATTTCCACTTTTTAGGGGGCCATTTTTTACTGTATTTGCTATGTGTTTTCTCGTGCATGAAAAAAACCATTTCTGTGACTGTTTAGCTTTGAGAATTCTGCTAATATGTGACAAAAATTGTGTATGCATGTAATGTTCAGAATAAGCCCCACATGTGCAGGTTGGCATGTAATAATTTTTTGTGAGCCCCTGCCCATGGACCCCCCTCCCATTCCCATATATGGCAAATCAGTTTCATATGATGTTTCCTTGCAAAGTTATAAACAATCAAAGACCAAACATTTAAAATGTAAGTTTTGAGGAAACAGCATTTGAAGATATACATTTACTAAGCAGGCTTATTTTAATTTTTGATCATTTTTTGATCATAAATCTGAAAATATTTAATGTACAGTAGTATGAAAGTTGAATGTTCAAACTGTATGTTTTTGGAAAAAAAAAAATTTTGGAAAAAATGACATTTTTTTTTTCTTTCTGCCTATTTTGGAAAACTGGCTTTGCGATTTATGTCTCATTTGGCTTGGCCCTGCCACATATACGAGGTCTCACCACAAAATGAGTCTCATGGTAGGAAAATTCAAAATTGAGTTAGTGGTACCATCAAATGGACCACAATATAAGCTACAATCTACATTTAAATGACATTCATTGGATAAGTAGATCCGAAGATAAGATCATTTAAATTTTCATGTATGGAATTACAGTTTTGAGAAAATCGCAAATAAAGCAATCTAATAATAAACATTTAAAAGATTACAAATTTCAGAAAATCTGCATGAAAGACAATTTTGTGCAGAAAAAACTGACCTAAAAAGTACATTATAATGAAATGTAAGTACCATAGTACTCATAATTGATTAAAATTAAATTTCTCACAAACTTAACTTTAGACCTATTTTGGTGATTATCTCAATCTGATCTCACCTACGATGCGACTCATTTTGTGGTAAGACCTCACATATTCTCAAAAGTACAGATGTGCCCCTACTTTTTTCAATTTTTTTGGGTCAAATATAAAATAAGCAAAGCAAAGCCTACTATTTTCCAAATGGCTTAGGCCTGAGAAGAGAAAAAGCTTTACTTTACAAAATATATCAAATTTTGGTCTTTATATTTAAATATGATAATGTTTTGTATTTGCAGCATGTTAGAAAAATCATCCAGTTTATATGATGTTCTGAATGTTCCAAGAACAGCCAGTTTGAAAGAGATTAAAGAAGCCTACTTTACATTATCAAAAGAAGTAAGTTAAGCCTTTGAAGTGGAATTAACCCTTTGAAGTCATGGGCCGTATCCCATATGGCCTAATTTACTACCCTAGGATATCATGGGCCGTATACAGTACGGCCTTGGCTTTTAACCAAATTCAAAGCCATTATACACATGCTAAGCACTTTTTAGTATTGCTGCCCTCTATCAATCTGGGTGTATTTTAGGAAAAATATGGGGAGGATGTTGACCTTGGTGAGAATATAACAAACTAAAGAAGACTGAATTTGAGTCTAATGGTGAAGGCACTGCTTCTAGCAGTGACAATTTTTGACTAATTTATAGATAAAACATACCCTGTTTAGACCTTAAAATTGCATTTTTGAACACCTGACCTTTGACCTAGGTCAAAAGGTCAAACAATATTAGTATTTTTGGGAAGCCCAATACCTATACTTTAACAATAAATATAATATTTGACGAAAGTTACAGTCATAAAATATGTAATTTTTATTTTCCTAAATTTTTGTAAAACCCATTAAAAACCTCCGGTGACCTGGGACAGAATGCCTGGGACTTCAAAGGGTTAAGTTTTAAATTTTTCCTAATACTAGCATGCCATGATGCATCTTGGCAGTTTTAGTGTTGGTTAATTTGTTTAGTCAGTTGCCCATATAACTGAGAACACCTGTGAGTTATGTATTAGCCGGTCTGTGCACCTTAAATTGCTGGTAAACGGAATGCAGTTGTATGGGTTTGTTTTTCTTTCTTGGTAGTTTTAGTTTATGGTATTTCGTTTTATTTAACTGCCACTGCTCTATACTGTAAAGCGCATTGAGGCTTCATGCATAATGCGCTATATAAGCCCAAATTATTATTAATATTATGAAACTAGACATTATTATCTTTAACAGCCAACAAAACGAGTTTCAGACAAAGTTTCCTTGTGAAGATATGAGTAATTAAGTTTCAATATTATGTAACATGTAATGTTTTAGAAACTGCATTTGAATTTGGCTTATCAGAACACTGTGACTAACTCATACCTGCCAACCCTACCGAGTTTGGCGGTAGGCTACTGCTTTTTCGACCTTCCTTCCGCCTACCGCTTTCTGAAATTTAATACCAAAATAAAAATGTACACAATGAAAACTGTTAGAGCCACCAAAAAACATGAAAATACCTAGTGAATTGGCACTAAAAGAGCGTTCTCGGGCTAAATTTCTCAAAAAACGGAATTCGGGGTGATATGACCTTTTTCTGCTCATCAAAGTAAAATGCGGTAAGACGAGGGCACGCTGGTGCATTTGCTTCGCGCCGATGAGACGGCCTACCGCTTTTGAGAGTATAAATTTTGGCAGGTATGCTAACTAGGATTTGCATTAGGCATTGCATTTTTGTTTACTTATTATTAGTTGGTTTAGCTGTTAAAAATCACTGGGCTGTGCGCTGAACTGTGGAGACTCCTTGTTGCTCCATGGTTCCATCAAACACCATGCAACTCTCCTTGTTTTTTGGCTGGAGGTTTGAAATACAAGTTACTAGCGTCTTTCGGATGAGACGTTAAGCCATTGGTCCCGTGTACAACATAGCTCATGTGCACGTTGAAAAACACAATGCACTCTTTGAAAAAGAGTAGGGGATTGTCTTCTGGTGTACTGCCCAATCACCACCAGAAGGACCCCACTGGAAATATGTCCACTTCGGATATTTGTGGATTTTCCTTGATGTTCTACATGTTAACATTGAATCAAATGAAAATATTAATCTACGCGAAAATTGGTGAATAAAATCGTGAAATCTGGTCACGCGAAATCGGCCTACGGCCTAGGTTAGGCCGGTGCCTAGCCTGCCTAGCCTACTTTGGTTGGGCCTAGCGATTCGATGTAGGTAACACAGAAGGATCGCGAGATCCGCTAGGATAAATTGGTAAACCACTCATAGGCCTAGAGGTAGGTGGATCGGGACTAGACATTGCCATTCGGACATCGATTTTCAAATCTAACATCATCATCTTCAACCAAAACATAAGTTTATAAACAAAATAACAGACATTGTGTGCAACATAAAGGGAAAAAATCGTGAAAATGTTATTTATTAAAAACGTCCCATCGCGAAAATAAAAGGCCGCGAAATGTTTGAAATCGTGAAAACGCGAAAATTTAGGGCCGCGAAAATAAAGGGTTTTACAGTATCTGAAAATTGTTAATGTAGTATGAAAGTTGAATATTTACATTGTATGTTCTTGAAATAAAACAGAAATAGAAAAAAATGGCCATTTTGTATCCATTAGTTATACACTATTAAAGGCTTGTCATGTGGATTTAACATTCTAAGATGTTATAGATTTGATAAGCAGTTGGAAAGTGAAAATAAGATAAACAATTTCAAATAAATGGAATGTCCTTTCCTACAAAACTAAAATACACACAAATAGGCCTACTGTGAGATGATTCAGACTCATGACCTTGGCATTGTTAGAACAGTCAATGTCAAAACGATGCTTAACTGGCCGTGCTGTCTATGCCTTGAGTGATATTAGTGGTACTGCAAGTACTTGATGAAAGCCCTTTTTGTTTTGTTGTTTCAGTGGTAACTCTGGGGTCTAACTTAAAAAAGCCGTGATGAATGTTTGTTGTAAATCCACTCTAATTTATGTGTACAGATTTCTGTGCATGTCCGTTCAAAACTGGCGATGCTTTTAAAAGTTTTTGCCGCAACACCAGCAACAAGAACAGGAGTTTGGTTCTAAGGAATAAAAAATGGTTTTTTTTCTGTATAATTCAAATGTAAAAATAAAGTAAATCCATTTTCCAAGCTTATTTCCATTTTCAGTAGCATGAAGCGGATGAGGGTATGATACTCCCCCTGGATGAGACGCTAGCCCATCACAGGTTATTTCCCAGCAGTTTGCCGGTACCCACACAGCTGGGTAGACAGTGTGAGTAAAGTGCATTGCTCAGATGCACACGCAACTAGCATGAGTGAGTCTCGACGACCTGAACTCTCGATTAGGATTCTAAACCGCAACTGCTGCGCCAACTGCTCCCACAACATTCAAATGTATATGCCTTTATTTTTTCAGCTTCATCCAGATAGAAATCCAAACCCTGAACAGCATAAGAAGTTTGTAGAGTTAAATGAAGCTTACAATATACTCAGTAAACCCTCATCCAGGAGCCAATACGATGATAGGTTTAAAAGATACAGACAAGAATACAATAGATCTACAACATATAACCAGTATTCTAACAATTATCAATGGTAGGTTGACAGCTGTGAATAGTACTTGTAGCAAAGTATATAAATAGCACAAGAATAAGCACACATGATTTTCACATGATGTAGAATTCGGCGCACTGGACACAAATTTATCTGCCTGGGGTGGGCTGTGTTTTGCATAGTAATTTGAATACTCTCGAGTAATGGTCGAAAATCGCGTTTTGTGGCTTGGCTGTGCAAACCTTAGAGTACGCACTTGGAATAGTGTGCCGCCATAAGTACGGTTGATTTGGTAACCCGGATGGAGTTCCATGCACAATAGAATGTGATCTTTTCCTCTGTATTATCTTTGTTTGAAGTTAAGCGTATGTTCAGACTCAATGATTAAGTGTAGCGTAATGTACCTGGCGTACAATTTTGTATCTGAACTAGCCGGCAATTAGTGCAAGTCGCTATAAATCTGGAGCATAACTTATGCTTCCTGCAAACCCCAGATTAATGTAAGCTATGGAGCTTTGCCTCATAAACTTGAATGATTCTGTCCTTGTGTCACGCATTGACCAATGAAAATTTGCAAATAGGTCTGCATTGGCCAACCAATTGTGGAATACTGGTCATACAAAAAGTCACTGGCGGCAATTTTATAAATGCTTATGACTTGCGCTATGCCTTGTATGCGAACACTGTGATAGTTAAGCTGCAAATCAGTTTACGCTTTACAGTACTTGCACTACGCTCCACTTAAGCTGTGAATCTGAACATACCCTAAGAGGGACCATGGCTTGGTTAGCAATGCTATTTCCTTTTCATACTTTTATACTTTTTTTCTAGAATTGCATGTAAATACAGTAAAGTTTCAAGTTTCAGTTGAATGTTCCAACCATCCATTGCTAATCACTTGTCTTAATTGCAAGATAATGGTTGCGATGATGTTGGGTTCTTCTCTTCATTTTTTTTAATAATTAAGATCTTGAAATTGGATTCTTTTTTTGTGTTTTGAGATTTTTAATGAACTATGCATAAACTCATCACTATATGATATTGACTTGAGACTATTTGTGAGGTCTCAACACGAAATGAGTCTCATGGTAGTAAAATCCAAAATTGAGTTATTGGTACCTTCTAATAGACCACACTATAAGCTGTAACCTACACTTTAAATGACATTAATTAAATAAGTAGATCTAAAGATATGAGCATTTGAAATTTTCATGTATGGAAACACTGTTCTGAGTAAATCTCTCATAAAGCTAGGTAAAATTCTATAAATCTCAGAAAATTTACATAAAAGACACTTTTCTGTATTAAAACTGACATAAAAAGTATATGTTAATGAAATATAAGTAACATAATACTACTATTACTAATTGATTAAAACTAAATTTCACAAAAATTTAACTTCAGCTCTATTTTGTTGATTATCTCAATTTTTTTCTCACCTACGATGCGACTCATTTTGTGGTGAGACCTCACATTTTGTATATCAGTGTATCTATGATGTGGTTGTGTTGTATTTAACAACCAGATTAAATTATTTTCTTGTCAGTTGAAATTATAAATTAATACAGGGAGAGATTTAAGCAATCCAAAGATGAAATTGAGGAAATATTAGTGCAAAGAATTTTTTTTTTGTTTTTGTCAAAATCACATTGGGGTACATTGAACTTGGTTCATGGTTTAAGTCCCCCTCTCACAAACAATTTCTATTGTTACAGTTTTCCAGGTGAATAGTACATATCCTTCAAGCTTATTCACCCTAAGCACTTTGCATTGTTTTTTGTTTAATTTTATTTTTGATTTATTCGGTATTGTAGAATACCAAGGAAAACCCACGAAAATCTGAAGTGGACTTAATTTTCAGTTGGGTCCTTCTGGTGGTGATTGGGCAGTACACGGGAGACAATCCCCTACTCTATTTTCGAAGAGTGCACTGCATTTTTTCGTTTTCATATGAACTATGCTGTACACAAGACCAGCAGCTTAACGTCTCATCCGAAAGACGGTGCACTAGTAATTTGTTTTGACCTTCCAGCCGAAACACAAGGAGAGTGACATGGTGTCCGATCGAACCATGGACCAACAAGTCTCAGCGCACAGCACAGTGATTTCCAGCTAAACCAACTGAGCTAACTGCCACTCTCTAGTGTGTCCACCTGTTTCCAAAATAAAGCAAATGATAATATTACATAATATTTATTAATTTTTTATTACCTCAGGTATGAAGAGGTGGATTATTCAAAGTATTCAGAAGAGGGATTCAACTCAAAAGGATATTATGGCATAAAAGGCCTTGGCAGACTTAGTAATCGCGTCATTGTGTCTGCTGTTTTTATTTATCTTATACTTGGTGCTGTCATGCATTTTTTTATATATCAGTAAGTATTGTTATTTTTATATTTAATTTTAATTTATTTATATTAACTTTCAATGTGTGAAACCTCACCACAAATTAATCTCCTGTTTGAAAAGTAAAGCATTGAGTTGTTTGCCTATTCTAATAGATCAAATTTGACCTACGATGCGACTAATTTTGTGTTGAGACCTCACATTTGTTGATATCATCAATGTCACAACTAAATAATATATATTGAGCTACTGATAATGTGTACCTTGAAGGTAAAAATGCAAAATGCACTGATAATAGTTTCATCATCCTGGAACGACCCTAAAGGGTGCTATGCATGTGTTTGATAAACATTAGTTTTCAAGGTTTATTTTATTTAATTTATAAATCAATCTCTTGAATGTACAAATGCGCTTTTGATCATTTTTTTTCTATCTGGAATTAGCGCTTTATAAATGTTTTATATTATTATTATTATTATTATTATTAAGGTTATAATGATCAAGGTATTCATTTTAACCATTTGAAGTCTTTGAATTGCCTTAGCTTACCTAAATATGTTTCTATCCTACCTGTCTTCATCTACAAAAAAACATTTACACCCTCACCCAGGGCAAGACAATCTGCAGTTATATAGCTAAAATGTTGACACCTAACATAACCACTGCTTCAAAAGCCCGCTCTTCCTATCTAATCAGTTAGTAACTCGTGTAAGCGGGCACTTCCCATAAGAGGCTGCAGAAACTGTTTGACTTAAATTTTGGATTTTTTGTATGATAATTACCTCTTATAAGCTGCCACTTTGAAAACTTTATTAATTTTTTTGGACATCCAATACAAATCCCTGTACAAGATCCTTATACTGTATTGGCTGAAAATCATGTTACTGAACAACTGACTTTACAGAATAATGAATAATATTTCATATAATATAGAATGCGGTGTTTAGAATTTTAATTGCTGTAGCTTGGTGGTTAGCATGCTTGCCTTCCAATCTCGAGTTCCTGGGTTCAAATCTGGCTGAACTCTAGGTTGGTTCCCACTACTTAACAACGCCACTCCCCAAGCCTCATAATGAGACTTGGTTTAGAAAGCATGGCGTAGATCTCATCCGATAAGTGGCGAGTAAACTTGCTGTTGGATGTGACACGAAATATATAAATTTACTGTATTTAAATATACATTAAGAGGCTCTTTGCGTTGAGAAATCCATAAAATGTCAGACATAAGTATGCATGCGTGATTTACAAAGTCTGGCCCTCTATCAATCAAACTTCTTGTAAGCGGCCACTTCCCGAAAGCGGACACTTTTTTGGAGACGCATGGGTTTCTGCTTACGAGAGTTTCAACTGTATTACATCCCAAAAAACGTTCAGAGTTCATAATTTATGTTGGGCAGCATTAATACAATGAAAAATCTGTCCTGTACAGAATTCAGCACATATCCTTGGATAATAAATTAGCATGTATGGGATACAAACAGTTTCAAATGGGCCTAGGATTTAGCAAAAGAAAATATTTCTAGCAGTAGTTGTAGTAGGGATAATGAAAGTAATACATTCTAAAGCAAATTGTCGGTTTGTTTTTTTTTTTTTCAGACAAAGCAGTGAATATGCACAAAAACGATTAAATGAGAAGGATATAAAGATTGCAATAATGTACAATACTGCTAAAGAAAAAGCTATGTAAGTACAAATAACTAACAATCACATATTTATGATTGACAGACTCTCTGAGAATGGGGTTAGGTCAACTGACTTACACTCAGAGAATGACAGTTAGCTCTTTTGGCTCAGAATCTGAGAATGGCGGTTAGCTTGACACAGACTCGGTCAATGTTGGTTTAGCTCAGTTTGGTCTGAAGCATAGACTGGTGGTTTGCTTAGTTAGCTTAGACTCAGTGAATTGCAGTTAGTTCAGTTAATCTAGACTCAGTGAATGATGGTTAGCTCAGCTGGCTCAAACTCTGAGAATTGCATTTAGCTCATTCGCTCACACTAGGAGAATGGTGGTTGGCTCAACTGACTCAGACTCGGAGAATGGTGGGTAGTTCAGTTGACTCAGACTCGTAGTGTAGTGGTTTAACTGATTCAGACTTGAAGAATGGTGGTTCGTTCAACTGACTCGGACTTGGAAAATAGTGGTTTGTTTGGTTAACTCAGACTTGGAGAATGGTGGTTAGTTTAACGGACTCAGACTTGGAGAATGGTGGTTAGCTTAATTAACTCAGATTGGAGAATAGTGGTTTGTTTGGTTGACTCAGACTTGGAGAATGGTGGTTAGTTTAACTGACTCAGACTTGGAGAATGGCGGTTAGCTCAGTTGACTCAGATTGGAGAATAGTGGTTTGTTTGGTTGACTCAGACTTGAAGAATGGTGGTTAGTTTAACTAATTCAGACTTTGAGAAGTGTGGTTAGCTCAATTAACTCAGATTGGAGAATATTGGTTTGTTTGGTTGACTCAGACTTGGAGAATGGTGGTTAGTTTAACTGACTCAGGCTTGGAGAATGGTGGTAGCTCAATTAACTCAGATTGGAGAATAGTGGTTTGTTTGGTTGACTCAGACTTGGAGAATGGTGGTTAGGTCAGTTGACTCAGACTTGGAGAATTGTGGTTAGTTTAGTTGAATCAGACTTGGGGAATGGTGGTTAAGCACCTGTCACATCTCAACAGATTGCACAAATGGACAGGGTACAGATGAAAAACCACTCATCCGGTCATTTACATTGGCAAAAGTTGTCGTGGTTTGATATCGGGAGTTGCAATGTAACGGAAGTTGAACAGTTAAAACGAAAAACAAACATACAAGAAATGAAACAGAAACGGATGAACGACGGACTCACTAACGAAAACAAACTGATGCGAACGAAAAGACAACGGATATTTAACAGATAAAGAACGTACAAAACTTAGGAATACCTGAGAACTAACGGACAAACCGGACTAGTACCGACGAAGCAACGGAATAGAAATGAGGAATAAACAGATACAACGTATCGCTACAGGGGTGTATCCAGGATTTGGACTAGGGTGTGGGGGTACCCCACCCTGAAGGCAAAAAGAAAATATTTCCCCTATTTTAAAGTTTTTTTATGGGATCGCTGCCTTTATAGTCCTTTACCTCTGAAGAAAGTTATCCTCTGACGGGTAATTGAGGCCACAATCTTCATATTTATTTAATAATTTTACTATTTCTAACTCTGTGTTCCGGGTAGAGAGCCTGCAGAGACCTAAATTCAGTCTTCAAGCTCTCAGCTGGTGAACATCAAGAAATTTGCATGTCAAAAGAAAAAGGGAGAGTAAAAAATGAAGAAATATCCTCGCCAGCTCCTACTACCCAAGATACTACTACAAGATACAATGAAGCTGTATCTTCGG
>JAOTQE010026156.1:0-10481 GCA_025631205.1 Nesometra sesokonis | reverse complement strand
CTTAAGCCTATATCATTGTTAAATATGTCTCAAATCCATAATTTGTTAATTATTCATGTATATATATGTATATGTATATGTGAAAGTGGTAATATTTCCATGCTTCCCATGATTATGGTTGAAAATAATAAGTAATTTTTATTTGCATTCATATGTAAGTATACTTATGTGTATTTTTAGCGTGTTTTTTTTTCCATGTGTTTTTTTTTTCTTTTCTTTTGAAGGATCCCATTGAGACGAGATTCACCTTCTAAAGTGGGATCCTTACAACAGTTCTCTCTTTTTATTATCACATTACTATGATTATTTTGCAAATTTGTGTACTTGAGCTGTTGTTAAATAAACGGTGTATTTGCACCACGAAACTTGAATGCAAAACTTAAATGGCAGTTCAAATGCAAATGGTGCGATGATGACGTTTTTTGCTCATCAGAACCAAAAGGGCAACCACGCTCACTCGGGCCTCCCGAGTTGGCCCCCTGTCGGGGACTATGCAACCCCCCCCCCGTCGGGCAAATCCTAGCGCCACCACTGCTGGGGAAACTCAGAAAAAGACCCCCATGTTAAATTTAATCCCCGGAGAAGCATCCCAAGTTACATTTAATTCCAAGGGAACTAGCCCAAGTTATTGTTAACCCCGGGGAAGTAACCAAGTTACATTAAAATGGCAGTTCAAATGCATATGGTACAATGCAAAACTTAAATATGGCAGTTCAAATGCGAATGGTGCGATGCAAAACTCACATGCTAGTTTAAACGAAAGTGGTAGAGTGCAAAAGCTAACTAGCTGTTCTAACGCAAGTGATACTATTTTAAATTTGTCCTTGTGGCGTTCCATAGTCGTAGCGGTAGTATCGGTTAGCCGTAGTAGCGGCATTAATAGTAGTATATTGGCTGTAAAATGCAGTCTGGTATGCCGGACCAATTTTTTCCAGGCAGGATCAATTTTAGCCGTCGGCCGGAGCAGTTTTTGCGGCTAAAATTGGTCCGGCCGGACCAGTTTTAGCCTGGACCAATTTTTGCGTGACAGCAACGAAAATATTTTCTTATAAATTTGAATACATTTTGCTCCTGAAAATGTGATTAATGTTTGGCATGGGCAACCAAAATATTCAAAACTACTATACAATAGCATTCCAGCAGTATTCATTCACAAATATACTTTGATATAATGTTGCATGATATATTAATGTTACATGTAAATTAGAATATATAGGAAATACTGGAAAAGCAGAAATAAAAGTTGGTTAACGTGACATTGAACAGGTAAAGTGGTAGCAGTACTGTATTTATAAATTCATCCAGGATAAGACAATGAATATCTCATCTGAATAATACAGTATTTCTAACTTCGGTCAAGCAAATGCTACGAAAACAGATATAGTATTCTATACTTATAATAATGCACTATATTTCCATTTGAGCAAGATACCATTGGAAGTCATGAAGTTGCTGTAATGTGACAGCAGTACTGTATTGATAAATTCATCCAGGATAAGACAATGGATATTCCATCTAAACAATACAGCATTTTTAACTTCTCTGTCTACTATGAAAACATAGATACAGTGTCTATACTACTCACAGATACTAATAATGCACTACATTTACAAATTAATTTTTTTTTCAACACAATAGATTTTTGTCACTTTAATTGATTATTTAAAATATGATGACGTCATAAAAACGTAAATAAATCAACACTGTTAGAAAGAGAATTGTCTCTGCTACAATATATTGAAAATTGGCAGTAAATAGAAGCAGAATTCACAAGATAACCTCAAATGAATATATAACTTACTCCGTATTCCCCTGTTTTTAACAGTTGTTTGAGTTCCCAGGACAATGACTGACATCACAACATTCAATGCCATAATGATGCATGGAATCATATCTACAACTCATATTCTTACATAATATACGCACCATGGCACATGCAGATGCCGTCATATTACATCAAACTGACCTGGTACATGTTGCAATTTAATTAAAAAATGATATTGCGAATATTTAATGTTTTACGTACGCGCACGAGCACATCATGACGCACTTATGGGCAAATGTAATACGTTATCTTATCTACAACATATACAAATTTCGGTGAAAATTGATCACTAATTAGCGAAATGAATATATGAAATTTTGCATACTCATCTAATCTAACACACTTTTGCGTTCCAAGGTCAATGACATGATCTTACATCATACTATAAGCTATAATGACACATGGAATCATATCTACAACTCATGTGCTTTCAAAATATGTAAAATAAAAAATGGGGTCACCGTTGATCCCAAGGAGCTATAAATAATTTGAAATAGGCATAATTTTGGCATATTTCTACTATATGTAGACATAAATGCGCATACGAATTTGTATGTCTGATGCGCCGTACGTCATTGTTATTGCTTATATGTGACTAACAAACATTGGAAATATGCGAATCTGGTATCAGGAACCCAAAACATGTAAAAAAAACCCTACAATTTTCAGCTCCTGTGCACTCCGTGTGCGCAAATATGCGCGCGCGGCACAAAAAAAATCGCGAAATTTTGAAATGCTCAGAATGACGTGAAACGCGTAAATAGTTGATTAGAAATTTATTTTGTGCATTTTGAAACTTTGACGCGCATGGTCACGTGTAAAATAAAGGCACAGGAAGTTGACACTTCATATGAAGCATGCGTGTGTAAAGTTTCATTGACAAAATCCTGTTGGCGTGAAAGTTATGGCCAATCATAGAATTAAACAAACTTGGGCGTAGATGGCGGTACGTGACCTTGATGCCACAAACAAAGGTTTTAGAAACAACTTCAGATATAGGCCTATATAGTGACCAACTTACAAGAGAGCTGCAGCCATTTTAGAGAACAGCCGCGGACAAAATAAGGAAAGAATAAAGAAAGAAAGTAAAATCCTAACAACAACAATAGGTGATACGGCCTGTAGTCCGTATCACCTAATAACTAAGTTTTTGCTTGCAGCGCCAGTTAAGTGAATTCGTGCCTAGCTGGAATGGCCGAGACAACACTGTCAAGGCAAGCCTTTAAACCACTCACCTATGAGCTAACTGCTCCCGCTTGAGGCACAAAGACCTTCAGATGTGACTTATGCACTGGCTCAGATTCAGATAGAACAGGGTACTGTATTGGCCAGGCCAGCCGTTCAATGCTACCAGCTGGGTGGTATGCAAATGAGCCGACCAATGCTAAATCGCCAAACACTACATAGGCTTAGCAAATCCTGCATTTCACTTCAATCATCTGTGAAATCACATTTATTGCCGATAAATACCAATATCACGAAAATCAGGCAAATAAGGCAACAAAAAGCACAGGTTTTGTGGTTTTCTTTTCATGTGGTTTTTGCGTGGAAAACAATACCAGACCACACACCAGCGTGTTTGTGTTTTTTTTTTATTTTGTTTACCAGGCTCGCTCGTATGACGGCCGAAACTTTCATATTTCAGCACAGCTGATTGGTTGGTAAAGCCGAAACACTACAAAAGATTAATTTTGATTGGTTTAAAGCAGGACCCTTTTGATTTTGATATTCTTATTCATTTCATATCTCAGTAATTCGAAAATTGTATGCATGGGATCATTTAATGGATTTAGGATTACATATATTATTATATTTGTCATGGCACTCTGCTCCAAAGCTCCGTGATTGGGTCACGAAATGACATAATTAGAGGCTATGCCCTACAGCGTAAAACAGGGATATGTCATTACCATGCATGTATACAACATTTTTTCCAAATAACATATGGTAGCCTGCCTATCCAACTTACTACTTAACCACAGTTCATATATATTGTTTATAGGATCTGTGACATGGCTGTCCCTTATTAAGATCAAATCGGGCATCAGTCAGGTCGACATTTATCTGTTACCATCCGTAACACTCTACTTTGGTTTAAACTTTGTAGCTTTTTAAATTCAGTAGGCATATGATGATGGGTAGCATAATTTAGTTTTCTGTTATCGTAGTAATGATGTTTTAAAGTTTCCCCATTCGGTCCCACATAAAATGGATAGAAACCGTATAATGAAACACGTCTACACATAGAAGCGGCGGCCGTGTACATTATCAGGCCTAATGATGGGTTTCTGATCTTCCAAAATCTGAAAAGAGAGAAGAAAAAAAAACGTAATTAAGTTTGACAACTCCAAACAGCAAACAACACACAAGGGTAAACTACAAATGACAGCAACAGGAATAATATAGATGAGGTTAGAGGTTGAGGACAGAGCAACCATAACGTGTACCAGTGGTGCCGCCAAGATTTTTCCTACGGGGGGCCATGGTCCCCGACAAGGATCCATGGTCCCCGACAGGGAGGGAAGTCCGGGTGGGCGTGGTTACCCGTTTGGTTTTGATTAGCAAAAAAAAGAAAAAAAAAACCTTATTTGCACCTTTTTGGGCCGTTTTATGTGTACTTTCAATTTTGGGGTCACTTATACAATATTTTTATTTTTTTTTCCCGACGAAAGTCGGAAAACAATTTTATTTTTCTTCTCTCCGGCCCCCCGCTGGCACCACCACTGACGTGTACGCAATTTGAAAATGTTTCCAGTCTTATGACAAGGGATAAATTGGTCAGTTTTCACTTGATCGTCGAGATGTACAGCATATTTCTATCCTCTAAAACTGTTGTTAATTTAAAACTAGGCCCACGTATACCTTATATTTTTAAAAAATAATAAATAAAAATTAGTAAAAACTCTTCAATAATCGGAAATTGACCCAAATTAATGATGCAACTTACATTATAAAAATATTTAACAATCAATAATAAGCCACCCCCCACCACCTATATCCGCCTATGTAGCACAAGAACTTATATTACATAATTACATTTTGAATGTGACCTTGTGATATTTTATTGCTGCCAAAAAGTTTTTCCACCTCAGAAATTCGTGATTTTTTTTTTTGGAAAACTTTGGTGCCATTTCTCAACCACGGCAACGAACGCCATTTTGATTTTGATTAAGGTGTTTTAATACAAATGACCATGTGGTACCATTCGACAGAAAGAAAACAGGAAAAAACACCAAAACCGTCCTTTATTTCGTAATATTTGTAACCTGACTTGACTAATGGAGAGTCTTTGTGTTAGTTTGCTCATCAAATTAAAAAAAAAACGTAAAGAAACTGAGGGCTTCTGACTCTTGCCTGTTATCCTTGAAGCAGCTGTGCCAGTGGTGACTATTATAATAAATATTATATAACCACGAACTTGGATAATCTTACCTCATGACTGGACCAAGCATGCCCTTATATGCATATACTATTTGAACTTGTAGGTTGTTTTTCTTAATTCCAGCAACAAGATTGTGTGCGTAACTTATATTTCTCGATGAATCCAGCTTGGAAATCCAGACATATGTATCGTTAAGATTTTTAAAATCTTTATACGCTTTTTTGTGGCAACTAAGCGACATATTTGAAAGACATTTACTACTCTGTATAGAAGCCGCTCCGTTGAGTACCATCAAATCTGTTCTACTACCAACGTCACTTTCAAATCCAATAGTCTGGGCAAGATTTCCTCTAAAAACAAAGTCATGCTCATCAATTTCATTTCCACAGCCGCTGTCCAGTAAAATACCTGCACTACCGACCACTGCACATGTACCTTGCAAAGGTATACTACTTGTCCCGTCAGGTCTTCGTATCATACTGCTTTTTTGGTTGAAGCCATTATTGTAAGTTATTGTCAGCAAAAATGGGCTAAATCCAGCTTCGAAAAGTTTTTTTCTGCATAAAAAAATGGAAAAAAATGAAAAAAAAAGAAATAGGATACACAACATCGTGTTTTGATTCTAATAGAATTTCGATGTTAGATATTTCATCATCGATAATAAATAGTATACCACTAAGTATTTTATACCTGCCAACTCTCACGCATTATGCGTGAGTCTCACGCATTGGAGCCTATTTTAGACGTCTCACGCATAAGTTAATTTATCTCACGCATTAGCAGAATTCTCACTCATAAGTAGTCATTTCAATAGTTTTTCTCACGTATGACTTAATATAGACCAAAATACGGTAAAAACCTCCCCAAAACTGCGATAGTTTGGGCAGAAACGGCCCAAAAACGGTCAGATGACGGTTTTTTTTTGTTTTTGCTTGTCAGATCGATATGGGAGAGGATGTGGCCCAGATAGTGGTGGTGAGGTTTGTCTCACGCATTGGAGCCAGAAAAAGTTGGCAAGTATAAGTATTTGGATTTTGATTAAAAATATTTTTACACGATTAAAAGTTTATAAAACGCTAATACAATGTTGAAAGGAACTTGGTGTACATTCACTTGAAAACGACCGAAATATAATTTTTGAAAATAATTAACTGATTATTATTTTGAGGAAATTTGTAAATTATGAAACGATTGAATAGTGCATAGGAATAAAAAGAAGGTATTAAAAACATTAATTCACTTAACTTTGTACCACTAAAACTAACTTTGCGTGATCATTGTGTATTGAATGATCAATCTGTGTTAACAGTGTGACCAATCTGTATTGATACGTGACCATTATGTGTTGACAGTGCACTCTGTTAGCCTGTCACACACGCCTTATGGTTGGTTAGTCTATTTTATTGCTTCATTGCTTTTTAGGCGCTACTGACGTCTCATACTCACTTATTTTAATTTTGCCAAGGCCTGTTAAAACAATTCTCACCGTGAAAACACAATGCAAATGGTTACACTTGATTGCATGATTGAATTCGAAAGTCACGTGATACCATTGCATCACACATTTTAATCAAAGTTTGGCTTTCCGAATTGTGTCTACCGGGTCTACCCTGGGGTCTTACCTAGGCCTAGGCAACATGATGGAGGATTGAACCTGCACGAGAATTTTTTTTTTATGAATAGGACATAATTACAATCGTGAGAATACTTTTCAGGTATAATTTGTTGGTTGGTAGTCATCTAAACTGGTAGATTGTTTATTTGAAAGGGAAGCATTTTGATTGGTTGACTCTACTAGCAAAGGCTTATTCGATCCGCCCACTTGCCAAATACGGATGGGCAAGATTACATCATACTGGTGACCCGGAGAAGCATTTTGCAAGTTGTACAAATTAATAGAGATAAACTGATTGTGATCTTTGGTGGCGCTGCATAGTTAATAAACTTGGGCAATTCTACCACTCTGTCAGTCTGATCAATCTGTGTTGTCAACGTGGTCATTATATTTCGACAGATTATCTCTTTGTATTGACAGTGTGATAACGCTGTGTTAACTGTCAATACAGAGATTACACTGTCTACTTGCCAACATTTTTAACTCTCAAAAGCGGTATGCCGTCGCCGAGTTGGATAACATCAATGCTTCCGCGCCCCATCTTACCAAATTTTAATTATGTTAGCAAACAAAAAAAATCTCCCAGATTGCCATTACTGGGAGGAATTTAACTAAAATTGGTTACTTTTTTAATGCCAATTCATTACGTAATTTGATGTTTTCTTGTAGTGCATATTTTATAGTGTCCCTCATTACATCAATTTCAAAGAGCCGTAGGATTTTCATACAAAAGCGGTAGGCGGTAAGAAGCTCAAAAGCGGTAGCCCACCACCACCTAAATCTTTTTAAAATTTGTGATACTAAAATTTGACCTATTTTACTATATGGGAGTAAAATTTGGAGAACATGCAATAACATCAATGATATTGAATAGGTACATCTGACGTATATCAAATACCTGCTTGGGGTTACAAAAACGGCCCCAAAATATGCCATCATGGCTTAAGTTGGAAGATTTCCTTTACGTTTATCTTGTACTTTCAAAGTTATTAAGTATTGGTTACGTTTAGTTACGGCAATTGATCCGAACACTTTATTAGGACAATGCTAAGTTTTTCAATTAAGACGGACTGAAAGGAATGCAATTTGTTGGACACATTATGTTAAAAACATATTAAATTCAATTGGTTTTGGTGACGCTTTGCTGTCTCAAAAATGTTACTAATAACAAATTGTTCATTTATAATATTAAATTACGGTTATAGGACATAGAACGTCAAACTTTTCAAGAAAAAATCAATTCCTTATCTAGATTAAAATATTTTTCTTCTTTTAAAAAAGACATCTGTTGTGAAAACTAGTTTTCATTAATTTCGGATTTTAAAAACTTGAAACCTCTTCTCAAAATTGAGATTATGGATACTTGAAATAGAAAAAGGAAGATGGTCAAGAGTAAACAGGGATGATCGATTATGCAAATTATGCTCTTTAAATAAAGTCGAGGACGAATTTCATTTCATTTTATTGTCCGTTGTATAGTAACTTAAGAGAACGTTTAATGCCAAGCTATTACTTGCTACACTCTAATCTATATAAATTCAAGCAACTTTTATCAACAAAAAAAATAATCACTTCCATTTAAATTAATCTCTTTCGTTAAACTAGCTTATAAAAAAAGAAATGGCAATTTGAATATTTAATGATTACTCTGTAATTTTGGGCCAAAGGCCGACGTATACTGATTAAATTCCCCTTGTGGGAGGGAAGAAATCTGTAGGATTGGAAGGTATGACATTGTCAAAATATGATCAACATAGTGTGTTGATATGGTCAACACAGTGTGATCACTCTGTTTTAACAATATGATGGTTGTCTGCTGACAATGTGATCACTCTGTATTAACAGTGTTTGAGTGTAGTCACTTTGTGTTTACACTGTGAACTTCAAACATCTGAATCATGTATATATTTTATTTATTTATTTTATCCTAGGCAGTGTTAAAATTGAAGTAAACCGGCTTTAAACCAATACTTTTATATTTTTATGTACTTTATATTTATAATTATTTTGTGGTCACTATAATTATAAAATAAACATAAATTAAGATACGATTTGTATCAATTGTTAACACAATTTAACAACAGTAAATTAAACATCTTTTACCAAATATTTAAAATGTTTAACCTGTAATTTTTCAGTATAATTTTGTTATTATTTTTGTTATAGATTCAAAATTTTTATTGCTACTGAAGCCAGCTATGGGTTATTATCCACTTAAAATTGCAGCAGAACACAAAACAATTCATAACAATAAATATATACAGTGTAATTGTAAATGTAAAGGTGGGGGTGTTAATGATTAAAGAGAGCAAGTTTTATGTCTGTAACTAAAATTTCAGAATTAGTTTTCTAGTAATTTTTTTGGCCTTACTTCAATTTTTTAGCCAAGTTTGATTTTCCACCTTTGTTTCATCAATGACACCACAAGGAACAATTTTCAACTTATTGTCCAATTTTTAGATGCGTTTTTTACTCGTTGGGGGTGCTTTTTGAAAATGGCTGTTTAAGATATCGGGTGCTTAAATCTCGGCAACCACTAATCGTAGAAGTTTAAAATTGGTCTCAAATTAATTTAAATATATAGATTTCTATTTGCTTTAATGGGACACAAATGTCATTTTTGGCGATTTGACCTTTTACCTTGTATGCTTGTATCCCGGTAAATTCTAGCTGTACAGACTTGAAATTTAACTCAAAGTGTTCGCAACATGTATATTTATATTTGCTTTAATGAACATGTTTGTTCAGAAATGCCTGGAAACATCATATTTTACCTTTGGAAATAATAATATATAACTGTTAGATATAGTTTTTTTTATTATGATTACTAAATTTCTGTACGATATATTGAAGTCCAATGGTTATATTGCTTTATATCAGATCCAAAGGTAATACTAAGATATGAACTAAGGACACTCATTGTCCACATACAAAATACAGCATTGTGATTGGCTGAAAGTACATGCAGACTAGATTACAGGATATTTTCTCATTGAAAGTGTTCTTGAACCAACATTAATGTTGAAAAAGGTATCACTTGAGACTGATTCAAAACCTTGAATGATTTTGAGAACTTAATCATATCTGCCCTATGACTTTTTTTAAACAACGGAACCACTATAGCCTCTTTTCATAAACTTTAAACAGCCCTTCTCAAATAAATGTGTTCAAATAAAATACTTAATGTGTGTGCAATAAAATCCTTAATTTCAAAAAGAACCCTCGGATGCAAATCATCAGGACCTGCAGACTTCTCAATATTCAAGCCGGATAAATGTTTGTTTTCATCTTCAGAAAATAAACACATGAGATAATTTCGACTCTGAAATACAGTAAACATCAGGAATACCTGAAAGGTCTTCCTCACAAAAACACTACCAAAGAACTAGTTTAACACTCTAGCATTACTATCATCATCCACAACCTTGACTACATCGCAATTGATCAATTATTGTTTGTTTGTTTTTATTTCGAATCTATTTCATAAATACAGAGTAACATAAAATTATGATGTAATACCAAATAATATCAACATTTAGAAACATTCAACATGTAAGATGAATAGATTCAGGACAACCCAATTAATCCTTAGAAAAGGGATTAGTTTCCATTGGGGTCCGAATAAAATGGGCATTGCATTATTAGATTATTATTAGATT
>JAOTQE010026145.1:0-10482 GCA_025631205.1 Nesometra sesokonis | reverse complement strand
AGGCTTAATCACTTTAAATGTGGTTGTATTTCCCACTTCAAATAATAATATTAGTCTAATGCTTGAACGCATGTACATAGAAATTCACGATTAACTTTCTTTTATCTATACTGTGCGCAGCTTTCTGCGTCTTATTGTCGGATCGACTTGTTTGTGAGCAATGTACTAGTGTATTTATTTTATACTGTGAGTGTAAATTTAGTTTCTATTTTTAGGTATAGCGCAAAAGCGGGACAAGTAAATTATTTTTTGGACAAGTGAATTTTCCAAAGGTACTTGCCCTGGGACAAGTAAAGAAAGAGAAATTACCTCACCCCTGAGAGCCAAAACTAAATCTGTACAGCAAGTTTCAGCTCTCTATTGGTCTTAGAAATGAATTCATTTAGTTTTAAAATTGTGCGGTGCGGTTTCAACCTGACCACTTTTTGGCAGGTCTACCACATTCCACAATAACTTATTACAGGTGGGTCATTCCATGTCAAATCAACCAATGGTTCCAGCTCCACCATCACAGATTAGGCTGAAAAATTAGCCTCATCGTACTTCTCGTTTAAAAAAATGGGGCGTGGCTTTTCAAAATTCCAGAACGCATCTTCTGCTAACTTTGAATGCTTACAACTCTGGATTGGTATGTGCTATCAAAGTCAAACTTGATATTATAATTTATGTCCCCTATATTACACAGGTTTAGCCTCACATCACCTGTCCCCCTCCTATTTGGAAGTTATCTGCACTCAACCTTTCCAATTTGTCTAACGACACAATTTGTTTGTGATTTTTGAAGTCGCCAAGTGTTCTCATGAGTAGACCAATGCATCTTATATTTCAGAAATAGAATCTAAAGGTGAATGACTATGGGCACCAGTAAGAACAGAAAAATAAATTGGCTTTTAGTAGTTATAGTCATTTAAAGGTGGACCAGCGCTTAAAAGGTGAAAAACGGCTATATTTCTCATTAACTGTTGAAAATGTGGACAGTTGAAATCTTTTCCAAAATTTAAACCCATAAATCAGATATATTAGATCTACTTACAAACCAATTTTCAGCTTTGGTACTCAACTCCTTCATAGTTAGACACCAAGCTGAAAACTGGTTCATTCTGCCTAAAGTTTTGAAAATGCAATGTTATCTCGTTTTTGAGACCTTGTAACTCCTTTAAAAATAAAGATAATAAGTGTTAAATTCGGTACATAGAGCATCATCTGGGCCCTCTTTCAGAATTATGTAATCAAACCATGCATAGCATCTTTCATTGTAAAGTTACAGACCTCCAAAATCATCCGCGGCATTGTTCAAACACTGATTTTTGTATTTTCAGCCATGTTTGAGTCCCTATAATGTAATACTGTACTGTAACTATTGCTGGTATTACCTTTGTATTACTATGCTGTATTGTAATGTGTGTATATTTATAATATTTCAAATTGCAGCATTTCTTTTATAAAGTCTGATTAAATGCGGCCTTCTGAAAATGCAAAAATCTGTGGACAAAAGGGGGTGTGGCCTTACAAAATTCCCAAACGCAACTTCTGCTAACTTCGAAAGCTTATAACTCTGGATAGTATGAGCTATCAAAGCCAAAATTAATATTCAAGTTTATGTCCCCATATATTACAAAGATTTCACCACACATCTAGAATATCAAGTCTGACTTTGATAGCTCATGCCAATCGAGAGTTATAAGCATTCAAAGTAAGCAGAAGATGCATTCTGGAATTTTTTTTTTTACCGCGTCAAAATTTACAAATTTTTTGACGCGCGCGGGAGTGATAATCTAATAATCAATTCAATCTGCCCTAAATTATACCCAATTTTCAACAAACCTTCATTGCCCGTTTTTTAAGTTACACCCCAGGGTGTCCTCTAGACCCAGAAAACCAAAAACATGTTTCATCAAGTAGTGTTAAATACAGTAATTTCAACAAGCGCATGAGTAGCTCAGTTGGTTAAGACATCGTTTAATATGACCGTTATACAAAAGCCAAGGTCAATGGGTTCGAGTCCCACTACCACAGTAGTGTCTGGCTTTTTTTCTTTTTTTTTTGCAAAATCTACTAAAAAACCTTAGTTAAATTTATGCAACCTGGCCTACTAGTGCTTGAGTAATTAATAATCTGAGGAATGTCTTATACTCCTTGAAATCGCAGTAAAAGCACGGACCTGGTGAGCAGTCGCTCTTGTTTGTTTACAATTTAAAATTGGGAACACGCCCACCGAGATCTGAAATTGTGTTGGCCATTTCGTGGGATCCTGCAGCACACAGTCCATCAACTGTTCCTCTACTAGCCGCATTCAATGAATACGCACGTTTGACTGTGCCGATGATAATACGATGCACGGTCTATCGTGCCGAATAAAAAAACATAACGACGACGCATGGTAAACCGTTCCGATACGGGCCATTCAGATTGATGATAGCCTCATCCTTCTAAAACCATGTTTTACACAGTCGTCCGAGCGGGTACGAAATGACTAGTACTGGGCTAGGCCTAGGTAGGCCTAGGCCTAAGAGACAAAAATGGTGATAGGCCTAGGCCTAGGAGGAAAAAAAACAAGCAAATGATAAGCCTTAGCCTTGAGGTTAGCGGCTTAGATAAATAGGAGGGACTAGGCCTAGGGCCAGTTCTAGGGGGCTTAGTCCCTAGGCCTAGTATAGGAGGCCTAGGCTAGGCCTAGCTACTATTTATTAAGGCTGGCAGGCTTGCTGAGTGAGGAGGGTGGTGAGTGGGCAGTGCAGTGTCCCACAGACTGGCTGACTGACGCTTCGGTTCGCCTTGCCTATTACAATTGTTTATTGTAAACTTACATTATCTGATCCATGGCTGGGCAACACAAATATTGCCGCAATGGCAATAATTTGAAATATTGCCCCAAATATTAAACCATAATGAAGAATATCGCCAACAAAATCGACTTCCGTCATCTTTTTTGTTTGTTATCCAACGTTTAACCTTTGTCCCCACACGAAACCAACCAATCAAATTTCGATTTGACTACGACCGTGAAACAACAACCGCGACGGTTTAAAAATCCTGACCATCAATATTCTGAAGAAAGATCGTCACAAAAAGTTAATTTATTAGGTAAAACGTGGTTTTGTTTGTTTAATATAATGTAAATTATTTCATGTTTAGACACATAAAAGTAGGATCCGTCTAAATACTTATTTAATTCATCAATAGTAAAGAAACAAATCAAGGTTGACACACCGCCACCCCGGACAATCAAGCTCGTTCCGGACAGGGCAGGGGTTAGATTTAGGCCTAAGGCCCCTAGGCATAGGCGCCAGCTAATCTATCTATCCAGGGTAGGCCCTGAGGTCTAGGCATACTTTTATAGGCGCGCACTTTTATACTACTAGGCTAGGTCTAGACAAATTGCTTGGCTAGGCTTGGTGTTGTTGCCTAGCCTGAACTTTACTGTATCTTTTACTTATAGCCTGTGTCGTGACATAAAAATTAAAAACTGGTGGAAAAAATTGAGTCATCATGCACTTTCAATCAGGGAGGTCTATTTTATACCTCCCTGCTTCAATTAAAGAATACAAAAATTGCAATTTTATCCATCTCCATGATCCACCAATCATTTTCATCCATCATTGATTTTCTATGAATTTTTAAGTTATTGGAATTAAAAATCTTAGGAATTTGTTTAGTATTTAAATTTGTGTCATTTAAAATGCCTGTAAATTCATAGCAGAAATGCCTAGCCTAGGCCTATCCATACAGCACTTAGTACTAGGAAATTTACCACACTGTGATAAAAAGATGCATTTTTAGAGTGGAAAAATTATGCTTGCGCATGCGCAATTCAGCTAAAACTTCACCAAATAGAGTTTTGTAATAATAATATGATGGATTTTGTTAAAAGTTTTGATGAACTCATCTTTTGGGAAAAATAAGCATTTTTTATGAACGTAAATTTTAAAATGCATGGAAATTATGATAATGCCATTAATAATACAGAAAAATAAAATAACAGTGCAGTAAATTAACTTCTTACGGCGTATGCTTTTTGGAAAGTACCACCAATAACTATAAATTTTGGATTTTCCTACCATGAGACTCATTTTATGGTAAGACCTCTCATATGGTATTTAAAGTTTTATTTATCCATTCCTTTGCATAATACTTGAGTTAGGTCTTTTGTATTTTAACATTTAATTATTCTACAAAAGAGAAATATTTTGCCGAATGAAATGAAGTGAGAGTGACGAGGTTCGTTTGGCTTGCATCAAATTTTCTTCAACATTCACTGGGCGTAGAATTTGTATTTCCATTTTAAAATCTGTTTTTACAGTCTCTTAAAAAGTGGTGTACTTATATCCTTTAAAATCTTTTTTGTAATAAATACTACAAGGCCTTCCTTTTTACAGAGATATGAATTGTTAGTAACAGGCTGTCATAAAATGGCCATGAATGCTATTAAAACTGTTTGTTTCATAATGTTTAATATCACATAATTTAAAGGTGTCTGCTGATTCACTTGTTAAATTTTTTTATCATTATTTTAAAGTAGATACACATTGAATTGTAAATCCAAGATATGTAGGATTTAAAGGCTTAATAGTGAAGTTAGCATTGTCAGAGCTGACTCAAGTGACTGCATGAGTCAACCATCCTCAATAAGCTTAACCAAGCAACTTCTTGTTAACTGTAGGAAGGCTACTGTACAACAGGAACCATGTAGGGCTCCCAACTTTCTTAGCCTCTACAGTAATTGAGTAGCAGAAGCCTGGCGCTTACTTGCATCTGCAATTGAGTTGAAAATATAATTCAAGACAAATATTTTTTTTTTAATTCAATTTCAAACATTTATTTTCATCCATCAAATTCATTACATTTAAAACTGAAAAAAAAAACAGCTAGTAGGTCAATGGAAGAAGGCTTGTTCCGGAAGATAAAGTGTTGTGTTGGGCAAGCCTGGAGAGAAGAAAAATACAATTTAAGAAAATTCAATTGAAAATTTTACAATAGACAATCAGGGATGTAATTATGCAGGGCGGAGGTGAGCGGGGCCGCCCACCCCAAAAATGTTCCACCCACCCTAAAGCTTATTTTAAGACCTTTCACCCAGCCTAATTTCAACCTGCCACCCACCCCAAGCCTCTGAGAAAGGTAAAATACTGTTTTTAATCATCATGCCACCCACCCTTAACTTGTTGCTGGCCCACCCATGAATTTTTCTAGCTACATCCCTGGACAATGAAATGACAATGAAATGGTAATATAAAAAATAAAATAGTTACAAGTGACGTATAAAAAAATACTTTAAAAAAACTAGATTTAAATTAACAAATTATATAAATCAACCAATCATAGTAAGTCAATCAAACAATCAATCAACCAATCAATTAAAACCAGCCATTCAATTATCCAAGATTTGTTTATCGCATTTTATGTATTTTTTAGAACAAAATTGCTAAAAAATGCATTGACATTTGAAATTTTTCTTATCAAATGGGAGAATATGTAACTGGCGCAAGCTGGGGAAAGAAAATTGGCTGTGGTCCATCCTTCAAAAAACGGGAATGTTTAAATGCATATTACTATATGACATGGATATATGAACTTCAATGGCTGAATTCCATCTTTTGTATGTCTTGCCTGAAAGAACAATTGATCATATCAGTCGGGAATGTATTGTACTGAGTTCGTAAGCAAACTCTTGTGACCACAATTTATGGAAAACAAGGAGTTTAAATGTAAGACTCCCATAGCTGCTGGACTGCAGATGTAGGCAGCGAGTATGTATTTTATTTTAAAGTATTTGTTTCCTTTTATTATAGACTGTTCAATTGGCGACTATTTGGAAAAATTCGAACATCTATCCATTTATTCAACAAAAAACATGGACCAAGATATATCAAGTGGTAAGGAATTAAAAAATAAGCAATTAACAAGCCTTGTTATTCAAACCTTGTAGAAATCAGTACAAAATTTTAGTTGTATACAGTATTTTGGGAGGAGAATGCCAGGAACACCTATTGTACCCTCAGATTTTTTTACTGTGTCCACTCCAAGGCTAAATCCGCACCAGTGCCTGGCCAAAATATTGTGGAGAATGCGTCAGCTATAAGGAATTGATCCTTCACATCAGATTTGTATGATTTTTGTCAAAACAGATTCGCTCACCAGATATACAGTACCATTACAGTATTTCGCACCTAGTGGAAATCAACTGTTTTTTAACAGCTGCTATGTACCACATGCTTCACCGTGAAGCATGTTTTACTGTAGATTTTCTGTTAGCGGTAACAGCAGCAGTTTTCAGAGTACAACTGACAGCGCTGACCACTACCCACCACGCAAGCATGTACAACGTGGGCATGGTCACTCACCCACAACCATCAGCAGAGAGGCTCGGGTTTGGGCTGTGATCTACTCTCACCACAGTTCACAGCACAAGCAAGATTCAAATTTGCATTTGAACGTGGCCATGATCGCTCAATCGTGACCGCTAGAACAGTTGGGGCTGTGGTAGGCCTATACTTACCTTTGCTAAGTCTACTGTAGGTCAAATAAATTGCTTTGGAACTTAATATTACTTGAATTTAAGGCCTATTTAAACTGTTGATACATTTCAGGTATACTATTTAATGAATGGAAAACAAATTCTTTAAAACTAATAGAAATTGAAATTTTGTGGTTGTTGTGAGTTGGGAAAGCGGCAGCGATGGGGTTTCCCCTTCCATACAAATCGCATTTTTTGGCTTGAAATTCAATACCCAAAGGCCTCTGTTGACTTTAAAATGGTAAATTTTAAGTTTTAAAAACGTAAAATTACTAATTTGTAAAAGTTTAGTGTTTTTCAAAATAATAAATATGTTGACCTACTAAAAATTTGAACTGAAGAGATGTAAGATAAGATAGGATAACTTTATTAGTCCACCAAAGTGGAAATGCTGCTCGTCTTAAAATACAGTACAACAAATATTGCACAACTATAAAACTGTACAAGATTAAAATATAACGGCAAAAAAAGTATCTTTTGAACTCGCTGTTGTGTTGGTTGATACCGGAGGGGATAAAGGATTTAGCATAACGGGTAGTTTTTGCCTTAAGGTTCCTCATCCTACCGCTCTGGTTAATTTGATTAACTACTACTTGATGGAGTGGATGGGAGTCATCCATTTTAATGCGATTGAAATTCTTCACAAGTTGTTTCGAGTATACTGTACCTCTTCCACGGACCATCAATCATGAAATTTTACGTCTAAATTGAGGTGTGTCTTATACACGTGCGACTTATACGCCAAAGTATATGGTATTTTATTTGAGAAATCATCAGTGAGTCTGGGCTCTAATCGTCAACTTTGTGTGTAAAACTTCTCTCCACTTGGAATACCACACCCGAAAAAGGTAATGGCTCACACTTATTTTATCTGGGCTCTGAACTAAATCCAGAATTGGTGTGAATATATTTTAAGGCTTATGAGACAAATTACCCAGTCAGGCATGGTAACCACCCTAAGCCCCTGAAAAACAATATGTTTTGAATAATTTAACCATGTTTTAAATGTTTTTCTCCCCCGCCCCCATGGATATTTTCACTACATCCCTAAAATAATTTTAATATTTTTGTGAGATTTAAATTTTTTGAATTTCTCACAAGCTACCAAAGTTGGAATTCTAGTTGAACTAGGACCGTTGTACAACACCAATGAAAATGAAACAAATATACAAAATGGTGCTGATGATGAGATGTCGATAGCTAGTGAAAATACAAGATTGCAAGATGGTGGTGGTACCAATGAGATGTCGATAACTAGTAAAAATACAAGAATGGAGGAATACCACATTTTGTGCACCACCGATAGGCCACCTCATACAGCTTCAGGTATGTACTTTGTACTGTATCAATTTCTATTCTAAAGTCTCAAGTTGTGATGTAGCTGTAGTGGCTATAGCTTGGTAGTTAATGTGCTTGCCTGTACCAATCCCAAGGGCCTGGGTTCAATAGCACTAGGATTATTCTCACGAGAGACAGCCCATCTGCCTAGTCTCTCAATATTCACTCATTTCATAATCTTAATAGTCTAGACAAACATTATTTTTGCTCTTCTCTGTTTCTAAAATCGCTCACACCATTGACCACCCTTTGCACTCCAGTCTGCCTCAATACCACGCATGTTCTTCTGTCCTTATCGGAGTTATCGGAGTTCGTTCTTTCTTATCCTTGCTCACACTATCCGTTTCAAATGATACGTATGTACCTTATCAATAATCTCACAACCTTGCTATTGACCCTTCAGAAATGTTTGCTTCAGACATTAAAACTTGCTCTTGTTAGCCATGAACCACCCCCTGGTTGTAATTAGATTGTATGTATTTATTGTTTATAATAATTGCATTTAATGTCTTGTGTACAAATTGTAATTTAGGAGATAATAGCCCATGCTGGCTTTTGTAGCAATACAATTCTTTTAACTTTATGAATCTGTTTTTGAAATTAAATGGAAAGCCAGGCATTGTTTTTCCAAATGTGCTTTTTAAAATTTGATGTAGCAAATCATAAAATTAAGTGTTTTTTTAGATTCAAGTATGAAAAACAATGAAGAAAATAGTGAACAAGAAAAAGAATCAACATATGATCATGAATTAAAATGGGGTGAAGGTATGAACTGTTTTTATATGCATTATACATTAGTATGGCAATTGGAAATTTCAAACTTAATATCTTTGTTTACAAAATACACAGAGGAAGCTCACAAAATTACTTTTTGTTGAGGTTATTAAAAGTTTACGATGATATCAAAGTACTCATATTTTTTTTAAGTTGAAATTATTTGATATTATTGAATTATGAGTTGGTGTCATGCACACTGTGGAACCATGATCCCTTGGGAATTCTGGCTCATCACTAATCAGTAACTTTGAACTCTTACAATTTGAATGCCACAGTTACATTTTATTGTAGTTTATTCTTGGAATTTTACAAATATGGTGTTCAAAATTAAATGGGTTGGGGGTCGGGGTTGTGGTGGTGCACCTGGCACGCGCCCCCTATTATCATCAAAACATAATAGCCCCCACCCCCTTATATTAGTTGTGCCGGGTCAAAAATTTACCATAAAAACACAAAATACGAGCCAAAATATGGTACCAGTGCACCAAAATGGTGAAATAACCTTTTTTTATTGCTCACCAAAACAAAACTGGCAACCACGCCCACCACGACCTGGAAAAGTACACCCACCTCCCTCACCCACTCCCCCCTTTCGGTGGATCCTGGATTCGCCCTTGCAAATCTGCAAATTTGAAAATACAACTACAGTCATGTACAGTAAACAACTTAAATTTTAACTTTCAGTAACATCTGTAAAGATGTCTTCTCAAATTGTCATAGTAATGTAGTAAAATATTGGAACTAAAGTGTTTGATGGTTAAATTAAAGGTTGTAATCTAACAAAGAAAAGAACACATTAAAAATAAAAACAAACAAAAGTGCTAGTGTTAAGCATGTTTAAAGAACACATTAAAAATAAAAGACAAACAAAAGAGCTACTGTTAAGCGTGTTTCAAGTTCAACTTAATCCATCTTCGGTACTAATGACTTAAAAGAGAACTGTACACTCTTTAACTGATTTATAAACTATCATGCTGATGATTCTTTTATTTAAAGTTACCAATTTTAAGGAGCAATATGTCTGTCTGAGATTGTCATTTTAATACACTTAGATTGCCTTTTTAGGTAATAAATAGGCTAATTAATAAATTGTCCAATTAGCATATCCTTCTGTTTAAATATAATAATAATATATAATGCATTTTTGTAATAAACTGTAAAACAAAAGCTATTATTTACAAATTAATACTGTAATGATTCACTCTGATTTTCAGAATGATTGCACAACAATACATAATCTGTAGGGTGTGACGTCAACTAAGGGGTTTTCTAAAGTTTCTGAATGATTGCTCAATACATAATCAAATTCTGTCGAGTATGACGTCAACAAAGGGTTTTTTTCTGACGTAAACTGAATATGTTTACTCATTGATAGCAATTTATGACAAGAAAATATCAAAAAAATACATTTTAATGAATCTTATTGTTGATATTGCCAATTTACATTTCTAAATTGTTTAACATTACAATTTATATTTTGGATTGAGTAATTACCACTTGATCTCAGTCTGTAATGTTCAACTATTTAACACGCATATTCACATTTCAAATAAAGATGTTTGCAACTTTTTTAATGCTATAAAAAAATCAAAACATTTCAGAATCTTTGTCTGTATTTGATACTAGATTTTACTGTAAATTGAAATATTATTTTATCTTTAGTGGAAGTAATCAACAAACAATTGTATTTCCACAATTAATGAACAGAAAGTACTGAATTTGAAACGTGATAGGCAGGCGTCTTGACCCCTGATGATAAACGCCATAATTTTTTGTATAATTATATCATAGGCAATCATCCAATTTATATACTGAATAAATAAGTAATCCTTAAATCATGATGTACATTGTAT
>JAOTQE010026134.1:0-10482 GCA_025631205.1 Nesometra sesokonis | reverse complement strand
TTCCTTTCTCTGAAGTGGGGGGGGGGGGGGGGTTCAAGCGCCCAGTATAGCCCATTATGCTACTGTAGAGAGGACTACAAACAACAAATTATAACTAAAAAGTATTCTCACGATTCTAATTGTGTTCTATTCATATAAAAACTCAGTTCTTATTTCTCGTGCAGTTGCAATCCTCCATCATGTTGCCTAGGCCTACGGCAGACTTAAGCCTACGCCTGGGTACATCCAATTCGGAATGCCAAAATTTGATAAGCATGTGTGATGCAATGGTATCACATGATTTTCAAATTCAATCAAGCATACGATTTAACATCGTGTATTTCCGTGCGAAATATGAATTACTTTAACAGGCCTTATTGCTAAACTAAAATGAGTATGGGACGTCAATAGCGCCTAAAATGCAATCAAGCAATAAAAGTGACTAACCCAACCATAAGACCTGTGAGACATGCTAGGATGGAAGGCGCATGGCCAGGTTTGCATTCAGGACCTCCAGATTGAAAAGTAAGCATGTTAAGCTCGGTTTCCATAAAAATCGCTCACTGTCACTACAGCGTTTTCAGCACAATCGCTATAACTAGAATTTTGTCCCCGATGCAATTGGCAAGGCTTCCACAACGAATCGGAAAAGTTCAACCAAGTTCAACCGATTGATCGGAGATCGTAACTATTGATCAATCATAACCATCAGATTTAGTACGTCATAAATGAGTAGGAGCAATGGTAGGATTTAAAAACATCGTGATGGCATCAACCAACTTTGATGTTGCATTTTATGAATCTAAATAAAAAATTAAATTGTATATTGATAATTATAATTCAAAGATGCCAGAGTAAAGGGTAATGCGAAGAATGCACAGGTATCCCGGGGCGGACCCCGGATCCGCCAAAAGGGGGGGGGGGCGCACTTTTCCAGTACAGGTGGGTGTGGTTGCCAGCTTATTCGTGACAAGCCAAAAAAAAAAATTGTCATTTGCACATTTTGGTACCTTGGTAGCCTATTTTGAGCGTATTTTAGGTTTTTCTGGATAATTTTTTACCCGGCGCACCTAATATAAGGGGGGCACAAATACGTTTTGACGATAATAGGGGGTGCACGCCGGTTGCGCCCCCTAAATCCACCCCTGGGTATTCAAACATCATTTTCAAGGTAGGCCTAAACCCACAGAGGCCTAGGCTAGGCTTAGGTCAGAGGCCTTCTTGGCGGTAGGCCTAGGCCTAGTTAATAGATACTATATCCAGGGGAGGATCCAGGATCCGCCGAAAGGGGTGGGGGCGCACTTTTTAATTCCAAGTGGGCGTGGTTCTTAGGTTTTCCCTGACGAGCAAAAAAAAAATCATATTTTGGGTTTATGTTGTAAATTTTGGATCCGGCACACCTAATATAAGAGGGGAGGGGCGCAGCTACGTTTTGACGATAATAGGGGTGCGTGCGCCGGTTGCGCCCCCCCCCCCTAAATCCGCCCCTGATATCATCATTTTTCTCTTCGTCTGTTTATCATAACTAAAATTTAACCAGGTTTAATACACTTGAACACTCATGTAAGTAGGCCTATTATTAAAAAAATACTAAAGTAACTGTTATAAAATCACCAAAACACTACCGGAACGCCTACGTTGGGGCGGAACACGCGCACTAGCTACACGATCAACAAAAAAGCATTTCCAAAAATTGCTACTGAAAGTCGGTGACAGTTGCAGGGACACGCGGTAGCGATTATATGGAAACCCAGTTTTAATCATCAAGGTACAATGGCACCTCAACTTACTGTGAAATATATGAAACCACTGCTTCTGTCTTAAACACCAGTTGATTTGTATTACTATCTTGCATCATCTCTTTGTTGACTCTGCACCTTATTCCAAGATTATGAGGATCTAAAAGAAAAAACAACTAAATTACAAAAACCAGAAATGGTGTTGGTAGTCTATGAGTGAGATACTTACCTACAGAAGATCGACATATATGCCTGTTCTCTCCAAACCTGGAAGAACACCCCTCAAAAAATAATAAAATAGAAAAATTGCGCACCCTGGAAACCTCCGGCACCATAATGGAACAACCCACGCATACCAAGCATTATTCTTCTTGATCGGATCGAATTTCAACATTAAGATGTTAGAATTCAAGCACGAACAATAAAAATAGACTCAACAATTTCTGCAAATATCACTTTACACTCACAAAAAAATCTAATATTACTGGATATTCTAGCTTAAAAGATGCCAAAGGCCAGCAATTTGGTATTCCTCAATCAATTAAATTCCCTATCGCAGCATATGGCAAGTTCGAGCTGATCAACATGATTGTTTATGATTTTTTCTGAGAAAGCAATTTTTTTGATTTAATTTTAATTAGGTATTGTAGATAGATAGTACCTCAGTATATTTTTCAGTCGTACACTGATTAAGGAATGGAAAATGAGATTTGGTTCTCCACAATTACATGCCTCCATCGGGAGCCGTTGCACTTCACTGTCATTTTCTGGACCATTGACCTGTCTGTCGGTTCTTCTGCCCCTTCCAATTCCAGTCTTCGTGCAAGAGGTTTACGATCCTCTACAACAACACTCCGTGGTAGTTGCCTATCTCATATAGTTTACTTGAAAGTTGAATCAAGAAACCGGTGTATGGCTGTGGTGTGCACTACCACCGCATAGAGCCATATATAAAGCCTGGCCTGGCAGTTGGCGCGGTGTTTGCGTTTCAGACTTCCAATCACGAGGTCGATGATTCGAGGCTCACTCTGGTCGACTGTTTGTGTTCCTATTGTAGGTAAAACACTTTATCCATGTTGCCTCTCTCACCCAGAAGTTATAAGTGGGTACCTGGGTAAAAATGCCATATGCGCTGAATACAGCTGCAATGGAGCTGTAATGGATTGTATTCCATAGGTGTTTGTTC
The DNA here is from genome assembly GCA_025631205.1 of Nesometra sesokonis. NCBI lineage: Eukaryota > Metazoa > Echinodermata > Crinoidea > Comatulida > Antedonidae > Nesometra > Nesometra sesokonis. The sequence goes on along the minus strand of JAOTQE010026134.1, from coordinate 7,578 downwards.
CAATGGCTGGGGTAATAATTGTGAAGCGCTTAGAGGCCTTGGCAATAAGCGATAAAATGTCACTTATTATTAATACCTGATATACTATCTTTAGTGACAATAGCAGGTCCCAATGGACAGAATGTATCCATAGCTTTTCCTAGCAACCATTGTTTTCCATTACGTCTCTTCTGCCAGTCTCGGGCACTGACGTCATGGGCAACAGTGTAACCAAACACATAATCTATAGCATCCGCCTCCTGTATATAAATACATAAAATATATGGCTTAAAAAAACATTTTATGAACTTTTGATTTTACTTCTACAGGGAAAAATTTAGGATTATAAAAAAAGATAATTTTACTTAGAAAGTATAATACATACTCAAAGCAATAAGATACATACCATCATGAAATGATTCAATATTTCGACATAAATTATGTCATCATCAGGAATGATCGCTGTGACAAAATATTGAACTCGTCTTTGACTCGTTCAATATTTTGCCACAGTTCGAACAATATTTTCCGGTATCCCCTCAAAGACATTCATGAGAAATATATTTTAAATTGAGTATATTACCTTAATGTTTTTACAGCTCTTTCCAATAACAATTACTAGTTCTACTTCCCAATCTAGTTCGTCTGTGACATCTGGATAGATGATGTTATCCGTAGGCCCAACAATACAGCTGGAAAACTTGTTAAATATGACAGGCTCTGTGGGGACCGGTTGGTTCTGCTCGGTACAGTGGTCAACATAGTTCATACCAACACAGAGAATCTTTTCCGGGTTTGTGACTGGTGCTATAAGATGAATCTCACTGCGTTTTACTACGTGCTGACCAGAGGCTAGAATCCTGTGAAATAAAAAACAAGTCTGTACTAATGTAAGCTAAAAATTATTATTTACCTAATTATACACAAAAGCATATTACAAAACAAAATCTATTGAAATATTGCATAAAAATTGCATAAGAATACAAAATTATAGGCCTACATTTTGAAGCTAAAAGTCTTTGAAAAATGAACAAAAGTTCTACATGGATGTTGGATTGCACGCCACTTGAATGCGTTTCCCATGAGTCAACTCTGAGACACAAATCACGTAGAGAGTAACCCAACATTCATGTAAATTTTTTAACAATTCCTCATAAAAACTTAACCCTTTATTTGTAATAAATTTTGGAAATACACTCAAATTTGCAACTTTTAAGGAAGAATTTTGTATGACGAGCAATTATACGAAAAGCTTGAAAAGGCTTATGCCGACGTAAACTTCCTTAAAAATTTTATTAATCTTAAGCAATTTCATGTAGGTAAACACCATTGGTGCAGTGGTTGCAGTTCAGAATCCCAATTGAGAAGTCGGTGATTCGAGACTCACGCCAGTTGCGTGCACCTGAGCAATGGTCTTAACTCGCATTGCTTCAGTCTACCCAGCTGTACAATGGGTACCAGCAAATTTCTGGGAAGTAACCTGCGATGGACTAGCGTCCCATCAAGGGAAGTATCATACTCTCATCCGCTTCATGTTACTGAAATTGAAAATAAGCTCCAGCCCTACGAGCCTTCAGGCTTGGACAATGGATTTACTTTAAATATCCTCTCCGGCGGGTGAGATCTTTTTTTTTTTGGCAAGTAGCAAGAAGATGCAGATTGGGGTGGATAAAGTTCAATGAGCTGGCCCTAATCTTGACTGGTAGAAGGTATACAATGAGAATAAAAGGCAGGATCTATAAGGCTTGTGTCAGATCTGCAATGGTATATGGCTCAGAAACATGGAATGTTAAGAAAGTAGAAGAAGGTATTTTGAGAAGAACAGAAAGAGCCATGATACGAAAAATATGGGGTGTTAGAATATCAGATAGAAAGAACGCAAGTGACCTTATGGAAAGATTGGACTTGGAAGAAACTGTTGTGGAGGTGGTAAAGAGAAGTGGTCTGAGATGGATGGGGCGTGTGTTAAGGAAAGAAGATGATAAACTTGTGAAAAGAGCTTGGGATCTTTATGTAGATGGCATAAGAACAAGAGGAAGACCAAAGGTTACATGGAAAGATATGGTGAAGAAGGAGAGTAGCAGAGTTGGTTTGAAGTAGGAGGATGCTCAAGACAGAAAGAAGTGGAGAGAGGCAGTGTCATCATGGCGCGAAATCAGTAACCCTTCGTAAGAGGGAAAATATTGACTTAAATGATGATGATGATGAATGGGGGGGGGGGATTTGGTGGTCTATGGGGGTGGAACATACTGTACACATTAGTACTGATAACAATGCCTCATGCTTCTCTATTTTGTCCCCTCTCCCAACTTTTAATCCCTTTGCTTTAAAGTTGCATTGGATGAGGTAATTTCATGTTTTCCAGTGTCTGCCTCTTCTTTTTACCCCTTCTATTTCCATTCTCCTACATCTATTTAACTAGTTGCCTATCCTCCACTCAATACACATTGAAAGGCTAAAACAAATAAAGTCAAGTCTCTCAAGACTGATCCTGGAAAAAGTAAACATAGGTAAGCTTTACCTTCTCTAAACTGAACTGTCTGGAAATTCTTTTTAAATGGTTGTTAAAAAGGGTAGTTGGTCTGGGGACAGTTGACTAGACCGAAAAACAATAGAACCAAAAATGTTAATCAATTATTAATTAATAATAATTATTATAAACCAATACACAATTTAAACAATACCCTATACTGTACCTAGCTCTTTATTTACTATATTTAATTTATTTATAGCAAGACCTAATTTAATTATGGATATTTTTAATTTAATTTAAACCTGTGAGAAAGTATACTGCATACTCCAAGCAATGAGATATACACCATTGTGACATGATTCAATATTTCGACATAAATTATGTCATCATCAGGAATGAAAATAATATTATTAAAATTCCAGCTTTTAAGCACCATGCTAGAATTATTATTAGTTATTAACCAATCATGATTTTATAATTGGTTAATACCTAATAATAATTTTGATTTCACACATTTTATGTTAGTTATGATGGGTTAATACTTAATAATTCTAATTTTAGTTAAAAATAATTTTGATTGTTTAACACTTTTGTCATTGGTGCTTAAAAGCTGGAATTTTATGGACAAATTTTCATTCCTGATGATGACATAATTTACGTCAAAATATTGAATCCTGTAACAATGGCATGTATCTCATTGCTTGGAGTATGCATTATACTTTCTTATTTGAAGTTGATTAGTGGACCTTTAGGATTAAACCTGTCAATTAATTTTAATTTCAATTGGCTAACAATAATGCCATACCAACTGTTATAGTAGCTTAGTATTAATATCATGCATAATTAGGCATATTTCAGAAAATTGATCACACACCTAACAGTAAAACATTTATTTAAAACTAGAGATTAATATGTACATACTATTAAATTTAATTAATTCAACCATCTGTAGTATTCATAGAAAAAAAACACTAGCAAACTAATACAGTATGCCAAAAACTAGCAAAATATGCCAATATCAATATGGAATTCTAGGTTGGCCTAGTCTAAATCCTAGTTTGTCCTCAGTGTTGACGGTTTCAATCTTTAAATAACATTCGAATCAAATACATCATTTAACTAAAGATAATTATACAAATATTAATATTCAAAATATCATTAGTTGTTTTAGTCTTTAAAACCAAAGGGGGTAATCTGCGCAACATTTTCTTGCGCAAATTCAAATTGTGCAAGGTGTCTAAATTGTGCCCAACATTAACACATACAGAACCAGGAACGTGATATCACATCCAAGTACGGTGCACCACAGATGTCACTTTTTTTAATACCTTTAAAAGGTATTAAAAAAAGTGACAATTTTCCATGATCCACTTTCCCAGGTCCAGGTGGGCGTGGTTGCCGGTTTGATTTCGACAAGCAAAAAAAAAATATTTCCCCCATTTTACATGATTTCCAGCATCGCAATCCAATGTGGATCACTTCTTCATGATTAGTGTGAAATGAAGATAGGTCTAGGATGTTAATACTTATTTCTTTATATTTATCTTTGTGTCTAAAATAAAATTTATTAACTCTTAAGGTTCGTAACAATAATTCTGATTTCAAACATATTTTAGGCTAGTTATGGTTAATAATTAATAATAATTCTAATTTTAGTTTAATAATAATTCTGATTGGTTAACACTTTTGGCATTGGTGCTTAAAAGCAGGAATTCTATGGACAAACATTCATTCCTGATGATGACATAATTTATGTCGAAATGTTGAATCCTGTCATGATGGCATGTATCTCATTATTTGGAGTATGCATTATACTTTCTTACTTGAAGTTGATTAGTGGACCTTTCGGACTTAAGGATCGTCATTTGCATTTAAAATTATTTTTGTTCCTCCAGGATTAGTTCAACCAAGGAGTTGTCCAACCTATATGAAGATCTTCCCATTTAAACTCACTCTGTTTCTTTTGCAGTTGGCCACTTGGTTGTACTCAGGCTTTTAAGACATCTTTTTATCCCTCATTTCACTCTGGAACAACTTATTGATCTTTTTTTTTTTTTTTTTTTTTTTTATTTCGTATCACATCTAACAGCAAGTTTACTCGCCACTTACAGGATGAAATCTACACCATGCTTTCTAAACCAAGTCTCATTATGAGGCTTGGGGAGTGGCGTTGTTAAGTCATGGGAACCAACCTAGCGTTCAGCAAGGTTCGAACCCAGGACCTCGGGATTGGAAGGCAAGCATGCTACCACCAAGCTACAGCGCCACTCCGTTCATCATAGTTGATACACACATAACATCCTTTAAAACCACATTGACTAAATATTTGAAACAATTTTTTCTTTTCGTTTATTTAGTTACATTTACCTAGCTCTTTCATTGTTAAGTATAATTAAGAAAAATGCCATTGTATTAGCCTCTGGCCTTAAAGGCTATGTGGCTACCTGGTATCCCCATGAAAATGATGATCATGAAAATGATGATCATCCAAATTTTCATAAAATAAATTAAAAAAATAATGAGGGCGACAAACCGATGTGTCTGACAGACACATGATCTAATTATACCTTAAATAAAATAAGTTATTATCGTCTTGATATTATAAGCAAACTAAATTTGATAACTGTATATTGAAGTCCTTTAGTAAAATCTACTTACGCTTGAGCTATATCTATATTTTGCTGGCCACCTTTGATGAATCCCACCATGTCGATGGCCGAGAACTTTCCACTTGCTGACAGATCAACAACATCCCCACCGTTCTCCAACTCGACTCCTAAATTTTGCTTTCCGCTTTCTGATGTAAACTGAATCAGCCTCATTTTTTCATGCAATTGTCTGACAGACCTTATTGAAACAGAACACACTTTTGTTCTACTCAAAACCCTAACTGATTGCCTTATTATCAGTGGAAACATCTGGTTTTTGCAGCTTTTGGTTTACTTTGGAAATGCCCAGGGTTCTATTACTGCCAGTGTAAAAAAATACTACAATTCAAAACCGCAATGTAATAATGCATTTTAAAATCGCGCAACATCTGTAAAATCCCTGTTTTACTCAATCCCTCGCCTGAAGTCAGGTGACTAACCGGTCAATCTCTGATCCCTGGTCAGGTGATTGTGATTACCACGTGGCTGACGGTATGAGGTTCGTTGTGTACGGTGTTTCCTTGTCATTTGCATCTTGAGGTCAGTGAGATAAGGACACTCAACTTTCTCGATCTTGTGGCATCATCATCATGGCACTTCCAAGGTAGGGTAGAAAAGAAGCCTCGTTACAGTTTATTTAGTATAAATTTAATGAACTAGGCTAGAGGATGCTGAAAATTGTAAGTCAAGATTAGGCATACTAAAGAAAGTAGACTCCCTGCCTGGCATTCTGAGCTGGCCTAATTCTTGTACTTGTGCAAGTGTAAGTGTACAGTAAGTGTAACGTACTAAAAACCCCGGAGCGCCCGGTTACGCCCGAATGACGCCCGAATAGCGCTTGTGAAACGTTAACAAAATTTAATTTAACATTAGGGCCCATAACACCCGCGCGCATCACTTTTTTCGGGAAATCCCGATTTTTTTTTACTCATTTTACTATTCAAATGATCGTTTTCTATCTTTGTATTCACTTGAAATGCTTTGGATTTTTTTTAATAAATTGGATTCTCAAGCTCACAACAATGAACACAACCAGGAATAGGCCTATACGGATTCATTGCAGGCTGGCACACTGGTATCTGCTGCGTCGTATTTGCGCGAGTCTAAAATAATGATGGACGTGATGTAAGATCATTAAACATTGGAGGGTCGTTAAGAAAAAAAAACCTCTCGCCCTCATCAGTTTTTATTCTTTTAGGGCGATAAACTAATAATTATTTTATAAGGTTAAAAATAAGATGTTAGTTAATTTTTTGGGGGCTTCACGTGGTGATCCCTCACCAGGCACTCTTAAACCTAATTAACTTTAGCCAATTATCTAAAGAAAAATATATTTAAGAGTGACCTCAGTTGTCTGACTGTCTAACATCTCTCTAGGCTATCCCTCATCTAGTATTTATTTGGAATGAATAAAATTAATAATTTGGTTTTTATCAAAATGAAATGTAAATTGAAACAATTTGTTCAATTTATTTTTTAATAATTTTATTATATTAATTTTCATTTTATTTATTGTAACTATGTATTGATGTATATTTTTTAATGCTATGGCTTTCTGCCTCTAAACACTCAAGATGTCTTTCCTCTATTTATTTGGTGTTCTTTTTTTTAATTACATGATGCGATTATTTTGTAAAGTTTATTAACAACATTAATGGATTTAATTATTATCTTCATTAAAAATCAAAATAAAGCATGAACGAACATTCATCCAAAATAATTAAAGCAATCAAATATGTCAGGTCTCACCACAAAATGAGTCTCATGGTAGGAAAATCCAAAATTAGAACATAATAAGCTGAATCTACACTTTAAATCATATTCATTGGATAAGTTGATCCAAAGAATACTGTACAGTAAGCATTTGAAGTTCTCATGTATGGAAACACAGTTTTGAGAAAATTTCCCCTAAAGCAATTGAAAAATAAACAATTAAAAGACTGTCAATTTCAAAAAATATGCATAAAGGACATTTTCCTGGATTAAAACTGACCTTAAAAAGTATTTTATAATGAAATATAAGTACCACAGTACACAGTACTCATAATTGATTAAAACTAAATTTATTCTCAAAAATTTGACTTTAAACCTATTTTGGTGATTATTAGCTGATCTGCTACATAGCAGATCAGCTATTGTAATTGTAAGAGTTCTTCTTATTTTTAGCTGATCTGCTACATAGCAGATCAGCTATTGTAATTGTAAGAGATCTTTTTCTTTTTAGCTGATCTGCTACATAGCAGATCAGCTATTGTAAGAGATCTTTTTAGCTGATCTGCTACATAGCAGAGCAGCTATTGTAATTGTAAGTGATCTTTTTAGCTGATCCGCTACATAGCGGAGCAGCTATTGTTGTTGCCAGGGATCTTTTTCTTTTTTTAGCTGATCTGCTACATAGCAAATCAGCTATTGTTATTGTAAGAGATCTTTTTCTTCTTTGTTTCTGGCATTTTTTGTTCGCCGAATATCTCAAAATCT
>JAOTQE010026123.1:0-10482 GCA_025631205.1 Nesometra sesokonis | reverse complement strand
GAAGCATTTTAGTGTGAAATTTAGGCGAAATTTCAGTTTCGGTGCCTAATTACATATTCAAGACCTAATTTAAATACATTTGACATGGAATTACCCCAAATAAACTTTATTACTATCCTATTTGCTCCACCTGAACTTGTAGTTGAGCCTAACCCATTCTCTGCAGTACTACCGGGCCAAAAACAATATTGAATAGCATGGGTCCGGTACTACCAAGCCCATAATAAATCAATCTTTAAAAATATTTGCCTATACTACATGCGCCTTCTTCAGTTTTCCTTTGAGTTATTTGCAATATTATAACAAAGCAATCACCTTCAATTGTATGCCCTCTACATTTTAAACTGATTTTTTTGAAAATTAGACGTTTTTTATGATTTTACCATCAAACGTTAATTTATATTTATTTTGTTATAAAATGATGAAAATTATCCAAACTTTTGATATTTTTATTTATAGTGTGTGTATGCATCATGACCCAGTGTAAAAAAAGTGTGTCCATTTTTAATTTCTTAATAAAAAACTAGATTATTTTTCACAAATTTGGGGAAAAAAATCCAAAATGACTGTCATAATCATATGACGTCATATGATGTCATGATGCAAATTACCATTTTTCCCTCCCTCATAAGCGCGACCTTGCCCACTACGACATAAAAAAAAAGAATTTGAAATAATCTCTTCTGAATTTTTTTGTCATTTATTTCTAATCACCTGTTTTACTTACAGACATGTACCACACCCTTATTAAGAAATGAAAAATCATGGAGAAATCCTTGAGATATTAAACTTCAAAGAAAATTTTGGTTGAGATAGACTATAAATTCTGGACACTGGAGACTTGGGAGCTCCTTTAGTGTTATTATTTGTCTAGTTCAAGGGCTGTTTCTATTTGTTTTTAAGGCTTTCAAAACAACTACTAAATGAAGCTTCTCCAAATTCTGTAATCTTTTCAAACAGCCAGAAGGTAAGAACTAAATTCTTATTACAGTACTAAGGTGTGTTCAGACTTAGGCTTAAGGATGGCGTACTAACGCAATACGTATTACAGGTATTTCATCGTGACGGTTTAGACACAAGTGTTGCAGAAGCCAACACCAGCAATAAGAATTTGCCACTACTAGTGACCTACTATGACCAGTCATCAACAGTTGATTGGCCAAGTAGTGACCATCTTTTTGTGATTTGATTTGACAATGCAGAGTGATTGACAGACTTATTCTGGTGTGTGAATCATTATTGCATTACCATATACCAATCTGGACTCTTCTCACTAGTTAACACTAATTTATTTTAAGTCTCACCTTCTTAACTTTCATGTTACTTTAATGTGAGCAATTCATTATGTGTACATTCCCTTTAAAGAGTTTGATACATTTTACCCTACATATTCAATGAAATGTAGGTTAAGTTTGAATTAACCACTCCACTGGCTTATATTAAATGTTTATAAAGGATTAGAATATGCAGGTACTGTACAGCTAAGTAACCAAGTGGAAACTAATCCAATTATCCATTGTGTGGCACTGTAGCTTGGTGGTTAGCATGCTTGCCTTCCAATCCCGAGGTCCTCCTGGGTTCAAACCTGGCTGAACGCTAGGTTGGTTCTCACGACATAACAACGCCACACTCTAAGCCTCATAATTCGACTTGGTTTAGAAAGCATGGCATAGTTTTCATCATGTCAGTGGCGAGTTAACTTGCTGTTGGATGTGACACGAAATAAAAAAAATTTAAAAAAAAATTGTGATAAAACTTGACAAAACTTTCTAATGGAGATTTACAACTAATAACTTAATTTCAAAGTTAATGGTGATGACTCTTTGATCATTTTCAAGTAGCAATACATCTTTAATCAAATGGGTAGCGCTAGATCCCTCTAACTGGAGCTAAATACCCAGTGCATTGTTTGGAAGAGTAGAACCCCAGTTCTCTGGTTTATTTTAGCTCTTGCTGTTGTGGACACACAAGGGTACAGTAAGTTGGCATGACGTGATGGACACTTATGAGAAGAAAATATATTTGAATGTACATCTACACACAATATGCACAGTTTAGCCCAGCCCTTCTGCTTTATCATTTTACATAGATTGTTGGTTTTATGTATTAATTTTCTTTATGCATATTTTTGTAGAAAACTTTGCTAAAAATTGCTGGAAGTTTAAAATTACGCAAGGAAGCTATAAACGTAAGTTCATTAATATTGTATGCTAACAGAAACAAATTTAATATTTCTTTAATACATTTATAATTATTTTTAATATTATTTTGAAATTGTTGTATAGTAACATTATTCCTATTAACACCACAATGTTGCGAGAGACATATGGCCGAGCACTTACGGCATGGATATCCTAAACCATAGCAAATTAATAACAGCACTTCATTCAAGGGTGTAACAAGCCTTCTTATTTTTTGTATGTTGTATTAAGCCGGGCACTCGCTGCGTCATGTGATGGCTGTGCGACGGTCGCACAACTAAACCGTCATTCCATGTGTGTGTGTTGTTGCCAGACGCGATGACAGTCCACTACTTGTTGGCCAATGTTTTTTTAGTGATTTCCCTGCTGAATCACTAAAAAAAACTGTCAGCTGATAAGTCATCGCATCTGACAACCACACACACAGGGAATGACGGTTTAGTTGTGCGACCGTTTTAGTTTTGGCAGCAGGCTCTGGAGGGACTATATAGTTTTACCCTGTTTCAGGTGCTGGTGGCAGTGGTAATGGTAGATTTGTTAGGGAAAATTTTTTACCAAGACAACTAAAATTTGAGTTTTCCTGATTAGTTTCAAATTTACAGGCTGCAAGATTATAACAAGAAGATGGATCCTATTGATTTTGGGCCTTTTGTGATTATTTGTTTGTACTTTCCCGTCATGGCATTTTTCGGAAAGCCAAGACAAAACCCTGACCAGGTTTTGTTCTCGTCACTGAGTTTTAAAATATTGATTAAGGATAGATCATGAGATTTAATAACTGCAAATACAGTATTGTTAGTGAATACATGGTTTCACGTATATGGTTGGTTCTGAAAAGAATATGGTAACTTTGTAAGTGTTCAGGTTTCTATCATGTTTTACTTCAACAGAATCCAAATGGGTCTGATGCCATATCATTAGAAGACATCAAGAAAGTTCAGAAAAGTATGTAATTTTTAACATTTTTACAAAATAAGGTTTTTAGGTGATTTTTAAAATTTTATTTTGTGTAACATCCAACACACATTTTCTCGCCACTTACAGGATGCCTTGTAAACTTTCAGTACGATTCTTAGAGAGCAGAGGTGGCAGAATGTTTTTCATTCAGGGGGGACATGGTTAAATCTTGCTCAGATACCCCACCGTTGGAGGACGCAACCAGGTATCGGGAAAGAGGGTGCTTAGCCCAATTAGAGTTCAACAAGCAAAAAAAAAGCAAAACGTTATTGCCTATTAATTGGGGCTATATTGGCCTCTGAAGGGGGCTTTACAGGTCCAAAATATTCATACCATATACATGCTGTTTTTATTGATTTAGACCTATAAAGGGAAGCACTCCTGTACCCAGAGTGCCAATCAGCAACAAAATAAGAGTCAGTCTATCAGATTTTGTAGTTGAAATGAATTTTAGGGGGACTGTCCCCCGCCCCGAGTTACGACTGTGGGAGACCCCCTCTTCCGCCGCCCATGTTAGAGAGTGGTATTGTTCCTTATGTCATGTGAAAGGATCTCTTACACTGCCATGCTCAAACCCAGACCTCGGAATGGCATGCATGTTACCAATGAAAAATGCCACTGCAATAGCAAAGGATTCAATTATTTTAACAGGAAGCAGGTGGGGTTGAGTTTAAGGAGATTTATTACTTTAAAATAGCATTTTATGTTCTATTCCATTTCTGTTAGAGAACCTAATCAAAATATTTCAGTTAATATAGGGTTGGTCAGTTTTGGACAACACTAAAATATTTTTTATATTTTTAAAAAAATAGTGGGGAAAAAATTGTAACTTACAGGATTACGCACATTACCGTACATGAAACTGTACAAGTAAAGAATAAATAATTGCAAAACAGTACATTTCAATCCCAGGTGTATAATACAATGATTGTAAACTTCTATCAAAAATGTATTTATTTGAGAAATGTAACCAGATGCAAGCCGTTTGAAAAATAAAATGTCTTATTATTATTTTGTTTTATTTACAATTTATATACTTTCATTTTTTAGTCTTTGCAGAACAATAACTTATGTAAAGAGCATTACAACCTTTCTATTTCACCTTAGTCTTCTCAAGCTACTGATGATGCTCTAGCATAGATATATTATTTACGGCTAGATGGTGAACTTCCACAGAATACATAGCCACAAGTGCAGTTCCATGTAAGCACCTACTATTCTGGAATCCAACCAATCAAATCATGCTATGTTCTATCCCTGTTGTTTTGTCGAAAATGCGCACTTGCAATCTTTCATAGCAGTTTCAAATATATCAATAAATGAAAGTAAATTTAATCAAAATCTAAAGACATTGACAACATAAAATATGTGTGACATATGTAAAAAATTTGTTTGACAAGAGAATGTTAAAAATACAATAATTATAAAACGGTTATGATTATTTAGCTTGCATGTTTGTGACGGAGGCTGAGAAATCAAAATAGTAGGCACCTACATAAGAATGCCATTTTACAGTGTTAAGATCACCATCTAGCCGTAAATAATATATCTATGTACTCTAGTCATTTTTGGCTAAAACAATCAATTAAACTAATAAGAGTGGTTTAAATATAATAAATATGAAATATTAATTTTAATTTATGATCTTTGGTTTATTAGCTCTTGCTGACATTATGTCGACCAACCAAAAAGAATTTCCAATCCATGTGCCTGCCTCAACTACAAGGTAGGCTGTGCTTATTGTCATAAAAGCTAATAAAAGGGTCTGTTATTAGAGTCATCTGTCATTTTTCTAATCTTTATCATTCACCAGTCACCACTCCGAGCCACCAAAAGTGTCATCCTCATCGTCATTGTCGAAAACGTTGCCATCATCTTCAGTACCATGTTCAACATCAACTCCTATGTCTTCATAAACATCATGTCGTCATTGTTATTATCATTAACAACACTATCAACACATCAACATCATACAATACTATTACAAATCATCATCCTCACCACTGTTATTGTCTTTGTTTCCATCATCAACATCATCATCATCATCATTATCATCATCATCATCATCATCATAATCATTGATGTCATAATTAGTATTCTTGTCGTCAATAAATCAATCAAATTACATTTACTTGTTTTTATATTGTACAGAAACAAAATATAGTAATATTAATATCATTCAATGAAAGATCATCATCATCATCATCATTGCCATCGCCATTTCCATCATCATCATCATCCCTACATCATCATCATCATCTTCATCATCATCACTACATCATATCACCATCATCAAAATTGTCGTAATCATTGTTAATCTCTTCATCATCATTATCATTATCTTTATTAACTGTTATTGCAGACCACCAAAAGTAAAAAAAGGATTTGACTTAGAGATTGATGGTAGTGAAAATGAAGATGAAATTTATGATGATGATGAGGAGGAGGATGAAAATTGTCTTCAGAAACCATCGACCGTTCCTAAAACTGCAGTGGAAGGATCTTTGAAAGGTGAGTGTGTAAAAGTGGCCTAAAAGTTGTTTTTGATATCGGGTGGATCTTTTTTTTCAGCAAAACATATTTTAGAATTGTGTTTTCACTATCAAATCCTGACTACAAATTTGTGAAATTAATTAACATATAAATATAAAGACTTTAATAATACAAAAACAAAACAGATTACAATACAAATTTTAATACAAAAAGTAATGTTTGGTATTTATTAATCTTATAAATAATATGAAATTTAAATTTATAAATATATGTATATGAAATATGAATTTATAACTTGAATTCAAATTCATTTCTTTGTTGACTGTAATGTTCGCTGATTCAGTTTTAGGTCATTGGAATGTCAAATTTACTTTAAAAGTACTCTGATCACCTACAAATTTTGTTGGCTCCATAAAAATTTTGCATACCGAAAACTGATGGAAAAAAATGAACAGTCTGGTATAGGACTTCAGTTGAAAGATAAAAATGCACAGCATACAATTTTTGCCTTTTTATTGTGGAGATAAATTTGCCTAGTCAAAAATGGCAAAAAGGTTGAAGTATCCCTTTGAAAAAAATAACACTGTTAACATGGTTGATAATGGTAGTGACAAGATAGATAATGGTAGTTAACCCTATAAAAACTACCATATCAAGGGATACTACCAATGATATGGTCAGCAAGTTCTCTGTGGTGCTAGATAGATCTCCCTAGTAATTTAACATGGTAAATCTACCTAGTCAGGTGTTATTTTTTTTCAAAGGGATATCCTAATTTCTGTAGCATGATATTGGGTAAAAGTTTGATACTGTCTGTACTTACAAGGTTAACCCAAAAATGTTGCTGCACCAATTTCAGAGTTGTGCCAGTGGAGAAACATGACACAGGCAACTGATAAGTGTATGTTTTGAAACTGTAAATACACCTTCTCACGCAATATTTGAAATGCTTGATACTGTTGGCATAAACTGATGCTAACTTTTACTAATGTAATGCTATTATCCGAAAGGTCCACTAATCAACTTCAAGAAACTATAATGCATACTCCAAGCAATGAGATACACGCCATCGTGACAAGATTCAATATTTCGACATATATTATGTCATCATCAGGAATGATGATGATGAATGCTATTATAACACAGCATAAATCATGAAAATAGCTTTGCCGGAAAACGTGGTTGTTTTTAACCTTAATTCATGTAACATCTCACCTTGACTCAGTGGTAAAGAATAGAGTTTTGTACTGGATGCAAAACTCGTTTTGGATCTTTTTTGAACATACCCTAACCCTTAATTTCCCTCATTTTTTATCAATGATCTGCTTCCTCAATCTACATTATTAATATTAGCGTCTGCTATGCTCATCCTAACCATTCGCCAAGTTGTCAATGGCTACTGGAATTCTCATTTGGCTAAAATAAAAATTACCTTTTTCCCAACTGGGTAAAAGAAAATCCCGAAAAACTCCATTTTGCAGTCATTTTTATCAGTTTTTAAAAATTTGGATAAAGAATTTATAATGTGGCTAATATCGGCAACCTTTAGACACTTGACTGAGTCAAAATTGACTCTAGTGTAAGCGTAGGTATGTTTGAATAAGCACAACTCAGCTGCAAAACATTGTATAATAATACCAACCTTAATTTTGTTCATTTGTGTTATATACTGTATGATTTTTATTGCTTCTACAGGAACGTTATTACCAATGATTCCACCTGAACAAGGGACTACTAGATTAACTGTGACCATCGATAAAATTGGATTAAAAGATGCTTTGGTTTACATTGATTCATTTATTGTTATTTCAGTTAAAGGTATTGAGTTTTTGTTATTTATCTCATTTGATATCCTGTTTGCCTTATGAAAACGTTCCCCTCAATTTTTTTTCTTTTTAGATTACTTATATTGATAAAGTCTAGTTCTGTCTTCTTTTGTTTTCTGTTTTATCCCACTAATGTAGGTAAATTAACAGAAGTCCTACCTTTTTTATTTGTGTTTAATTCAGTAATTGGCCCAGTTTTATCGTGCTTCTTAGCATGACCTTGTGTATTGTCTTCATGTTTAGAGTCTTGATTCATAATGGTAGAAAATGAGGATAGAGAGTTAAAACTCATTAAAGTCACCATCATGCATGCTTTAAAAAATGTATTCGATGTTGTGAAACACTAAGGATTTAACCACCAAAGGCTAAGTACTTATATCCAGTGAAGTTCTTGTCGTACGTGTGATTGACCAGTACGCCGAAAGACAATCTCTTACTCATTTCCGAGGAGTCCACTGCATTCTTTAACTTTAATGCCTGAACCAGCTTGCACACAAGAACATTATAGCTTAACGTCTCATCTGAATGATGATGCAATATTAACTTATATTTCGACCCTTCAAGCGATATTAGGGGGATGCAAACCGGCTGCACATCTGTCCGTGCATAATTCTTAAGATTCCTCACTTAAGGCAGTTAGTGGGAAAGAAGAAAAAGCCAAACAACAAAAAACATGTGGCAAATTGTCATTTTACCTTACATAATAAAACTATCTTTATTAAATAGATATAAGTGGAGTAGCTGTTACCAATGTACAATCAACACCAACATCAGTCAAGAAAGAAGATCCTTATGTTACATTCGGGGTTGATGTTGAAATTCAGAAACCATTAGAAAAACTACCAAAAGGTAGGTTGAATGCCATAGATGTTGTATAGCTTGATATGATTAGAAAGCTAGATTTGATGAGACTTATACAAGCTAAATTCCTCCATAACTCTTCACTGATACACCAACAAAAACCTGGGGTGGTTTTTTTATGAAACAGCCTTAACTGGTGGTCATGGCCTAACTTACAGAATAAAGCTTTAAAACATAGGCAGTCTTACGAATTTTACCCCAGTCAGATCATTGCACTAAAACAGTCTTTCCTAAGACCACGTTGAGTATTGAATCTTGAACAAACACTGTTACAGTAATTGAGGGCACTTTTGTGCCACATCACATTTGATTTTTTTTACAAAACATTATGCAAGTTTTAATTTCATAAAATGGTGGATGTTTAACCCTTTCACTGCGTGCCCCCGGTATTACCGGGGATAATAAAATGATGTTAAACGGTATAATAAATCGTTATTTTAAGATACTTGGCTATTGTTAAACACGCCCTCTTTAGTTTTTATGCCATCGAGGACAAATTTCCAATTTAAAAATAAAATGCATTCGCCAGTGCCCTCTATAGTTTTTATGAAAAATCCATGTTTTTTCATGATTTTACCGAAAAAGTGTATTTGTGCCTAATTTGTTATAAAATGTATGTATGTGTCTGCATTATGATCCAGTGTAAAAAATGTAAGCAATAAACTTGTTTGAGAAAAAAGTATTTTGTTTTATAGATTTGATGAAAAATTGTATAAAAATGGATGCCATGACTAAAAATGGATGCCATGACGTCATGTGACGTCATCATATGCAAATTTCCATTTTTTCCCTCCCACAATAGACCAACATCTTGCCCACCCTAAGATAATATCATTTATTTTTTTTTTTACATTTATATAAGATAGGTGGGATTAATACCCCAGGGGCGCAGCCAGGATGTAATGGAAGGGGGGGGTCAGCAGTGGTGGCGCCAGGATTTGCCCGACAGGGCATGGTCCGGATGGGCGTGGTCCGGATGGGCGTGGTTGCCGGTTTGTTTTTGATGAGAAAAAAAAAAAAAAAACATCAATAATATTCTTCACATTATCACTTTTTTTACTAGAAAATTAATTTTTTCTCAAAATTTTAGGGGGGTCCTGGCTCCCCCAACCCCGGCTGTGCCCCTGTACACAGCAGTGAAAGGGTTAAACAGTTATATTTATATATATTTATTAAAACAGCCATATCACAGCCAAATAATTCTCAATCTAACACCATGTTGAAAGTGATTTAAGACCATTTAAAGCCTGCTTCGTTTAGGCATAAATTTTTAAGTCTGCTAACTGCTAATACCGTGGTATAGCAATGGTCTATAATTAAAGACTGCATGACCTCACAATTATAGACGGTCTTAACATTAAGATTGTCTAAAGACCGCTTATAGCAGTCTACCCCTAAAAAAACATTCACTTGCTCATAGTGGGATTTACATCATGTGTTACCAATGCATAAGTTTTTTTCAAACTTAAATTAGGGTGTGTTGTTTGTTAACTGTATTTTTGTAATTTGCTTTTTAATGTTTAATTCCTATTATCTAATTGTGGCAGAGTCAAGACAAAGAGGGGGAATTCGCAAAGTTAGTTTGTAAAATACAGAGGCGTATCCTGGAATTGTGGAATAGGAGTGCTCAACCACAGTTGAATTTTGATTTTGTCAAGCAAAAAAAAAACTTACTTAATTGCCCCATTGTACGCTTTTTTAAATGATCGATTAATTGGTTTTATGGTTCTTTTCCTATGAAGAGGGTGCTAATTTCATTTCAAGGGGGTGTTCGTGGCGCCAATCTTCATATTTATATACTGAATTTAATGTTTTTCTGCCTCTGAAGGTGGTGCTCAAGCACCCAACAACGCACCCCTTCTGGACACGGCACTGACAATATAGGCAGAAACACAAAAATTGTTAAATTTTTTTCAATTTCCATACAGTTTAAGCATTCATTCAACTTTCACACTAGGCCTAAAAGAACATTTTTGTAGATCAATAAATGTTCAAAAAATGCAGTTTAAAATTACCCTGTTTTAGTCTGGTTCTATTTTCCCAAAATAATAATGTAAGTGGCAAATTTGGGTAGAAGCTGGGATCCACCTGATTTAGGGTATTTCAACATCGCTGATTACGAATATGGCGGATCCCAAGCTGAA
>JAOTQE010026122.1:0-22048 GCA_025631205.1 Nesometra sesokonis | reverse complement strand
GTAGAATAGCGAAATATGGCGGCACATACGTCAAGATGTTGATGCGTTTTGAATAGATTTACCTACAGTTTATCAATAAATATAAAGTATAAGCATAACACATCAACAACATATACATGTGATATGTATCCACCGACAAATTTAGTAACTTTTAAAAGTTTTTATCGTATTTAAAATTTGGCTAGTCTTTGTTATTTGGCAAAAAAAAAATCGGCCATCTTTCGCCAATTTGGCGAAGGAAAATATGACCCTAGCGTGAGCATAGGCCATGATATCGTCCCAGAAGTTGGAAATCCGGCAATCCATGGCAACCGATAGGTTGTGCACCATATTGTGAATCCACTGAATTCAGTAATAATGGAATACAGGCCAAACATAGTAAAATCATTATATGCGAAAATTCTTTGAAGTAAAACCATAAATGTGCTTACTTGTAAACGTTTCATTGACTCTCAGTGAACATCGTCTCAGTACGATAGTGTCCAGTTTTCAGATTTTTTTCTTCCTCCTGATGAAATTTTATTGGCAGTAGTGAAATCATGTTTGCATGTTTATGTCCCACATTTCACAACCTTCTCAACACAAATGGCCTCTCAAATTTCTAGACACCGCATTCTATGTTTTACTAAATATTGCTTATCGTTTTTAAGATGACTTGGTTCATTAATGATTTTTCAGCCATTACAATACAAGGATTTTGTACAGAAATTTGTATTCGTCGTACAGAAAAATCACTATTTCCTCAGGATGTCTGCTTATAGGAGGTAAATTAACATACAGTACAATCAAAATTTGAAGACAAAATGTGTCTGCTGGTTGCTTACAGGAGGTGGCTTTTACATGAGGTACCAAATGCATTGATTAGATAGTAAAAACAAAGGGGTCTTTGAATCAGTATCCATTATGGGAGTTGTCCGCTTACGAGAGGGTGTCTGCATTGGAGATTCAAGTGTACTGTGCTGTATTCATGTTACCCCCAGTCATTGGACCAATGACTGGTAACACATTCCATTTCATAAGTTTACAGCTTTAATCGGTACATTTTCCATTTTTACTTCCATTACTGATGAACACAACCAAGAAACATTAGTTTCAAAAAGCGACCAATTGAGGAGTCCAAGTGTCAACTGCTCTCACGCTTGTATTATGTATTTAGTTAAATGGGAGCAGTTGGCGCAGTGATTCCTGTTCAGAATCCCAATCGAGAAATCTGGACTCATTTACATTGCTTCAGTCTATCCAGCTGTATAATAGGTACCGGCAAACTGCCGAGACCTGGGAGTATCATTCTCTCTTCTGCTTCACATTACTGAAACGAAAGAAGCTCAAGCCTTCAGAGCTTTTGACTCGGAAAAAGTATTTACTTATTTAAATTCATCAATGCAAATATTTTTACACAATGGAAAAAAGTACTGTAGATAAATTCGATAGAGAAAAAATAATGTAATATTCAATTAAATACAGTACTTTGTGTGCTAAAGTTATTCCAAAGATGATATATGCTTTAGTTTAAGTTAGATAAACTTGATTCAAGATCGTGGAAAATGTTTTAAAAATAAGTGAAACCTTTGCAATACACTGTAATATCATCGTTTACAACTCATTATTTTAGTATCACTTTGTGGTAATTTACATCTTTTATTTGTCACTCCTGTTTAAAGGAATTAGTTTATATTTATGCTGTAGTTTACATAGTAAATTATATAAACCAGATTTGGTTATTAAATGTTACAAAATGTGTGTTATATGAATGTTCTTTGAAGTACATGAACGATATGTACTCAAAATTTAGTGCCCTGTTTCTGAATTTTTACGATTCATTTTACCTATCGTAATTATTGGTGAAATAGACGAAAATTACAAGATAGAATCCCTATTCTTTTACATACAAGTTGTCTGAAAGAGGGGTATTTTAAATAAATTATGAAAAATCAACAGTCATTCTAAAAATACATAGAAAAATACTATTCTTGTGTGTTTTAACCAAAATTGTTCATTTCTGATGTTTTTATATAGTGTAAAGTAGCCATTTTTATTGGATAATAAAAAATTACCCACTTTGCTATTTTGTGTGTAAAAGAATTTGGATGAAATCTAGCGTTTATATTTTTTAATTCATGAAACTCAAGGGGAAAAAAATCCTAAAAATTCCCAAATAGTGCTGAATGTACTTTTTATGAAAAACATATAATAAAAGAAATTTTTTGGGTGAACCTGCCCTTTAAGACCTTGCTTTTTTAATAGTCAAGCTCCGGTTCTTGATATAACATTTTATCCTCGGCTTTTTAGACAGGACTTTTTTAAAAAAATCTATTTTTTATTTCAACTTAGCTAATTGTCCATAAAAACTTTGTGAAACAAGGTATAAAAACAGTTTTGAAAGGTTTGGGCAAGACTTTTGTTAACCTAGATTTACACAGAAAATTAATTTTAACAAAAATAATAAATTGAGGCATACTTACAAATTAAACAATGTGATATAAAACATGTGGACCTTTTAATGTGTTGCCTTCTAAATTAAATTTCTCTATATATAAGACTATAAATGGTCTTAAATCACCTACAATGTGGCATCAGCATTATTTTACCTTGAATTGCCTGTTTTAATAAATTATTATAACTACAACTGTTTAAACATACATCATATTATGATATTAAAACGTGATGTGGCACAAAACTTACCAAAATTGCGCCCTCAATTACTGTTAGTTCGAGATTCAATACTCAAAGACCGTTTTATAGCAATTGTCTAACTTGGGTGACTTTTGCTAAGACCGTCTATGTGTTAAAGCTGGCTTCTGTAAGTTAAGACCGTCAGTTAAGACTGTTTTATAGCAATCCGCCCCTGGTGGTGCTGGGCAGTACACACGAC
Organism: Nesometra sesokonis; assembly: GCA_025631205.1. Taxonomy (NCBI): domain Eukaryota; kingdom Metazoa; phylum Echinodermata; class Crinoidea; order Comatulida; family Antedonidae; genus Nesometra; species Nesometra sesokonis. Next base: position 19,176 of record JAOTQE010026122.1, on the reverse strand, counting down.
TCAAATTGGAATAATTTTATACAAATAAAGTGACATTTTCTATATCTTATAAGTTTATTTAACATGTTCAGTTTTGTTATTTTTATTTCCTATATTTAAATTGTGTAAAAATAAAATCCAAATCTGTTTTTAATAAATGCAAGGAATTCTTCTCAAACTTAAAAATACTGTATAGGCAAGTCACTGGAACTGAAGGTCTTAACTTGAACTGGTGAGTGACATTTAGCTTGGTTGGTTTAGCTGGTGGAAATCACTGTGCTGTGCGCTGAACCGTGACTTGCTCATGGTTTGATTCAACACCACGCCACTCTCCTTGTGTTTTGGCTGGAGGGTCAAAATACAAGTTACTAGCACACCGTCTTTCGGATGAGACTTTAAGCTGTTGGTCCAGCATGGCTCATGTGCACGTTAAAGAACGAAGTGCACTCTTCGAAAAAGAGTAGGGGATTGTTTCCTGGTGTACTTCCCAACCACAACCAGAAGGACCCCACTGGAAATAAGTCCACTTCGGACTTTTGTGGGGGGGGGGGGGGCGCTAGGCAGATTAAGGTTTCGTCGGGGCTTTGTAGGGTAATGCCAAGAGACAAACGAAGGCCCAAGCACCAAAACAGGCTAAAAACCACGTAAAACACTGCAAATAACGTGTTTTTTTTTTTGCTCTTCAGACTGAAAATCGGGGACACTCCTACCTCAAATTCAAGCTCGGCCAACTCGTCGGGGGACCCGTGCCCCCTGTCGGGGAAATCCTGGCGCCGCCACTGTTCGTGGGTTATCCTTAGTGTTCTACACCGAATAAATCAAGTCGAATAAAAAAAAATCAACTGAAGCCCTTAACTGTGGAACCAAAGAAAACTACTCATTCTAGAAATACAGTATAACTAAAGAATAATAATACTGTAAATTTTGACACTAATTAGCATGTTAAGGATTCGCTAGTTTTTTCTTTACATTTATTGTAGAAAAGCTTGATTGAGGTTAATCTAAAACATGTTTACCATTAAATCTACTGAAACTAACAGTTAGAATTGGTCTAAAATCTACAATTATTTTTTTATTTGTTAATGGCTTCAGTTCCAGTGACTTAATTAAATCTTGGGTCAATCTGGCTTAAACAACATTTTATTTTCTTTTTATGTCTAATATAATGTTAAGCTAATCTGGTGTTTATACATTACTAATTATTGAAAAAAAAGAAAATGTCTTCCAAGTCAAAGAGGTGTTTGGTTTGGTCAAGGCACAAAACCATACTACAAAACTAACCTACCTCCAATATTAATACATTGACCTTTTAAACATCTGGGTAGGTCGTTCATTCTAATACAAAAAACCTACCCACAATTAACAGATTATTAGGCTGCCACGCACCAGATGTAATAAATGAATAGAGTCTGACCTTAATAAAACAAAATACAATACTACAAAATAAGTTATACATTTCTTTATTATTCAACATCCGTCAGTTTTGTATTCAATGTACCATTTATTTCAGTTGCCCTTGGACTTATTGGCTTTTGAAATACAACAGAGATAAAGAATAAAACAAATATAATGGCTCTATTGGATCAAATCATGGAATTGCTGAATTTATTTATTCTGAACACCCCCAAATTTCGGGCATTTCAGGTTGAATTCGTAATCCAATAAATAAAATAAATAACCCTTTAATCCCCTCATTTCACAAAGATTTGTGGCATAATTAAAAGACCCCTCTAATTAAAGACTCTTCTAATTAAATACCATTCAGAATGCTAAAGACGGCAAATCCATTAATGGAAATTAATTAAGAGACCAATTCTGCCAAAGGCCAACCCCAACCTGGTTGTAAAAATTGACTTTATTTATGCGGGCCAATAAATAATTTATGGCATAAATTTATTTGATATACTTTTTAAATATGGTTAACAAAACATGAATACTGTACTGAATTTTATGGGTGGGTCTTGCAATTATTATTATTATTATTATTCCTTAAATAATTGCTCAATATCAAGAGTAATATGCAAGGTCTCACCACAATATGAGTCTCATGGTAGGAAAATCATAACTGACTTCTAATACTGTAGACCATAATATAAGGTGTAATGTACACTTTAAATGACATTCATTGGTCGGATAAGCAGATCCAAAGATGAGCATTTGAAGTTTTCATGTATGGAAATAAGGTTTTGAGAAAATTGTCAAAATAAAGCCATCGAAAAACAAACAAAAGACTACAAATCTGCTTAAGGACACTTTCCTGGGTAAAACTTATCTAAAAAGTATGTTATAATGAAGTGTAAGTGCCATAGTATTCATAATTGATTGAAACAAAACTTCTCAACAATTTGACTTCAGACATATTTTGGCGATTATCTCAATTTGATCCCACCTACAATGAGACCAGGCGCGGATCCAAGTGGGGGGGCCAACGAACCCTGGCCCCCCCTTTTGAAACCAAAAAATACATTTTTTGCACAATTTTGAAGAAAATGGGCAACCACGCCCACCCGAATCTACGTTGACATGAAAGTGGGCCTCCCTTTTGGTGGATCCTGGATCCGCCCCTGGAGACTTTTTGTGAGACCTCACATATTTCACAGTAGATGGAACAATGGTTAGGAGGCCAGGGTTCGAATCTTAACAGCATCATTTTACATATGATGCCTTAAGGAGGCAACTAAGATGGGAGCTACGGACATAACAGGACCATATGTTATGAAGGCATCTTGAGAAAAGAACCGGTCACAACACAATTCACAATTTAAAGGTAACAGGCTATATAAATATTATTAACTGAAATTATTACAGTTAATCTTATGCAATAATAATATATGGATGGCATCAAATGTTCATAATTAAAATTACTATATAGCATTATGCTTCCTCATCAACGATCCTAAATAGCCAGGCAAACGAGCACAAAAACAAGTATCTCTGATACCATACATACACAACTGCCTTCAAAAACAATTTCCCTTACAAAAATTTATATAAAGTTTTCTTTTTACATTGTATTATTTTTACAAATGTGAATTTATACAGGGTTGCCATGACAAAAAAAATAAACAACGATATAACTTACTTTTAATAATAATACCTTTTTGGAAACTATAGAAAAAAGGAATTTTTCTAAGATAAACATTTACAAATGAAATGGGTAATAATGCAAGATAAAATAATATAAATTACAGCTCTTTACAAAATATGCATAAATGTTTGATATTTGCTGCTGTTTATGTTAAAAAATTGCAATAACATAAATACAATATAACATAGACGTACACTATAGTCAAAACTCGAACCCAAAGTGACATTGAGGAAAAATTGATATTTTTAATTAATGGCAAACGCATCAATCTGGTTTTAAAAAAGTAATTTGGCAGAGAAATAATGCAACTTAGGCAAGTTTAACTGTATTAATAGAACAGCAGAAGTGTTTCTAATGGTAAATTATCCAAAAAACATGAATTGTCAGGCATGGCATTTTGGTTGGTTTTGGCCCTACCCCAAATACCTACATAACGTTAGACCTTCTATGAGCATTCTTATATTCCCTGTAATACTAAAGAGTAAATGAGGGCAAAAATATGTGAATCAAAATTATATCATAATTATTTTTCAATAAAATTTTTTTTTACTGGTAAATTGTAGTAATTTTTACTGGTAAATTTGATGACTAAAACCATACTTGGAAGAACACTAAGCAGATTAATAGTTTTAAAGAACATGCATACATTAAAATATGAATACATAACCACTCCTATGACAGACAACCCCTCAAACGGTTTGTTTGGTTTTTTAGACAATTCAGTTTAGAGAGGGTCAAGGTTACTAAGATTAAATTTTGCAACTCAATTAAATGTTCAGTTTAGCAAGAAATTAGGTTTTATTTTGGGAGAATTTTATGGAGATTAAAATGCACCCCTAAAAAAAACCATCTAGGAACATGTCACAATCTGCAATCAAAATTTGCTGACTAGCCTTGCCTTAATATATTTCCAACCAATGTCGCAGATTTTGACATGAACTTACCTTATTAATATATAATATTAATTAATAATATATTAATTATAATTCCAATCAACAACCTAGGATGTGACAAAGCTTTCAAATAATTCATATAAGGATTTCCCAATGGTGAGATTAATATCAAAATATAGTAATTTTAGTAAAATAAAATGCATATATGATTTTTTAAAATGTTAAAGCATATTTAAAATTATTCACTTTTTAGCATTATTACAAAAAATTCAAGTAATTTTCTAATACATCATAAGCATGATCCTAAGTATAGATGGAGATATTGGATAATACATAAAAAAACGTTATGACCATGAAGACAGACAAATTAACAGGAAAAATATTCCAACTTAATGGTTCTTTAATTTCTCATTTGCACTGAACTTTCAGGTTAGTTTTACTGAAAAAAATCCTGTGGGGAAAAATTAGAAAATATCGAAACTAACCCTGCCCGCCAGTTAGTTTTCCAGATTCAAATATCAAACTAACTCTGCCCGACAGTTTTCCAGATTAAATTGTGCCCAGTAGAAACTTACCGAAAAGGGCGTGTTTCCAGGAATAAAGTATCCGATAAATTATTGGGATAAAAATTATCCGATAAAAGTGCTGTAGAAACGGGTGTTTAACCAAGTCAGACATAATAAGATAATAATCCTGTGATTACCCAATTCTATCCAAATAATTATCTCATAATTGCTTTTATGCAATGTTTTATCTTTGACACTGGTAAACCTTGATCTTTTTTTTGCGAGGATTTCAACGTGGTGCTACCATGGTGCCACGCGAGAAAAAGTGAAATCGCCTAAACAAGCTAGTGGACTCACAATACATGATGGTCTGCATCGAGTTTGTGCAGTTTCTTTATATCTAGCGGAAACATTGCCCTAGTTAAACCAGCCTTCAATGGTCAATCTATGAGTTTGTATAACATGTTTGTCAAATAATCCAAGTGCAAAAAATGGCAAAATTTAACATTTGAAAGGTTACCCATTTTCATGTTTAGGGTGATTACGGCTTTAGGGGTGGTTTAACGTTTTCATCATTTTCACATGGGTACAAAGAGTACAAAATACATAAATCTTATCAAAATTAATTTATATACTATAACCAAGTGCTTTAGCTTGTAAACATGTAATAAGATATGGCAAACACTTTGAAAATCAACGTTTTGATGCATGTTTTTAGAAAGAGGATTTTTTTTAGACTTGATAAATTGTTGAATGATTCGATAAAATGTTGATAATTTAGATATAATACTGTATTTCAGCATTATCCTGGTTTTACAGCACAAGATATGCAATGGTATGTTGATGGAATGGTTAGCATATTCAAAGATCCTGCAAAAATATACCTAGACCCTAACATCTCAGTAAGCAGTACAAAACCATTGATTAACCCAATCAGCCAGTTGTCTTTGCATTCCAAAGGAGAATCATTACTGCTACGTAACACATATCTCTACAAAATACTCCGATTATTTAAATCCAGTCCATCGCCTGACTTCCCATATATTTTTAAAATATTGGGGAAGCCATAATTGTCTCTATCCGATAATTGACCTAAATGTGATAATTTTTACATGGTCAACCTGTAACCTTTGACACACAATCTTATTTCCGTTTTCTACCAAAGAATGAATAAAATCAATCCAATGGTTGTCTTTCGAGGATTTGTCAATATCACCAAGCGTTTACCTACTACCACAATAACATGTTTAATTCAACATCTCGTTTTCATAGCAATTGATCCATTTAACAATCTCCTGTCAATAAAAAATTCTAACGCTTATTTCTAGAAGCAAGAAATGATATTACCATCCTGTAATCCGGTGAGACAGAGAGATGTTTTACTGAACCACTTAAGTGATTGCTAACTTTATTAGGACCCCATGTCTTGTTCTGGGTCAAGACTATTTTAACCACTGATGCAATTCCTAACTTGATCAGAACTCCATTCCTTGTTCTAAATCAAGACTATCTTCACCTTCTTTATCGTCCTCAATCTCTTTTTCAAAATCTCCAAAATCATCCATGTCTTCTTCATCTTCTTCTGCACCTAAGTCATCCTCATCATCGTCATCATCATATTCTTCTTCCTGATCTTCTTCATCCTCCACATCTTCTTCATCTTCCTCCTCTTCTACGGCTGGGGAGTACATCCTCATTTCCTCCTCTTCCTCATCTTCATCTTCAATCTTCTCTTCATAATCATCAACCTCTGAATCTAAACCATCATCATCATCTACTTCATCATCGTCGTCATCTACCTCTTCCTCATCAGCATCATCATCTTCTTCCTCATTTTCAGCCTCCTCCTCTTCTTCATCCTCATCACTTTCCGTTCTCTCCGTACTGATAACCGATTCATTCCCTGCCGATTCTAAACTAGCTACTGTAGAATCCTGTTCCAACTGTTGCAATCCTTGACCTGGAAGGAACGGAGAGTAAAACATTCCAACAGAAGATGGAAGCACATACGGAGAAGGTGAATCCATGGAACCTGATGCAACATCAAGATCATCAACCAACTTATCGGCATCATCAATGACAGTTTCGATTCCTTGAATGCCAAGCATGTTTGGATCATTTTCCACTTGCTCTGTTAACGTTGATGATGGCGGCATATCCAACACTTGGTTGAAACCCAGCTCACCTAGGTCACTGGTGAAGGATAAACCTCCTAGGCCGGAAGAACCAACTTGCATTGATAGCTTAGGATTAGCAAGATCAGACATAGTCATAGGGGCTAGGCCACTTAGGGTAGGCTCTGGTTTTGGTACAGTTGGTTCAGCCTTTGGTGGTGGCATGGCCTGGATTCTACTATAGAGGTCCTCTGGAAGACCAGCCTGTAAAAATAGAAATAAATATCAAATGATAAGAATAAAAACCAAATTATATTGCAGTAAATATTCCATGAATGAAAGTCACTATTAATATAAATATACAAGATTTTAAAAAGAGCTAAAATATGCACTAAGTTGGTAGTTAAGTCACAACAATTAAATCAATTTTACAATTTAAAAACAATGAACCATAAATATATGTAAAGTACCAATTTTACCAAACATAAAAAAAGAGAAATCACTGTTTTCATAAAACGTTCTTCTAGAATATATTGTTAAGAGTTCAACTAATTATTTTCCTTTTCACACAACGTTAGTTTATGAGACAGAATGGAAGGAAAGAGTGGAAGAGTAGTGGGGATGACCATGGAATAACTGGAAGAAAGACAATGAAATACTTAACCAAGGAGAAAGAAAAAAGAACGAGAGATAAACCATTTATGTAGCAGTCAAGGAAGCAATGTCAAACTTATCAAATTTATAGAAAAAGTAGAATTTATAAAAAACATATGAGGCATGTCACAGCAAAACCACCAAATTGTAGGAAAATTTAAAATTGAGTTACTGTACTGTTAAAATCTTAAAATAAGCCTGAAAATGAGTGGCCAATTATCAAAATCATACCTGACATTATCGGACAAAATATACAAAAAATTTCCTTTGTATTTGTTTATATTTCATGTTGTTTATTTGCTTATTTCACAATAGCTTCCTGTGCGACAACTTGGTTGTTTTGCCTTGACTAGCTTCATATACAGTACCGCATTAATTTTTTTTTTAAATATGCCCGAGCAGTTAAGGCAGGGGAACCGTGAGCCATAGCAATAAACAAACAACAGCATGGGTTTGAGACCCGCTCCCACCATGGTTCTGGTGGTGGAACAAGTCTTCTTGGATAAACTGTAGGCCCAGTGTACACAACGGCTCATGTGCACTATAAATAATCCAGTACATCTTTAGAAACGAGTAGGGGGTTACCCCGGTGTACTGGTCCATACATCCCCTGCCATGGACAGATGAATGAGCGCCTGTATCGGGCAGCAGGACATGACGTGACCCTTAAGGGCATAGAAAGTCATATGAATGTGTAACATCTGGTCCACAGCGCCTTGAGACTACTGTATAAGGCGCTATAAGTAAATTGAACTACTTAACATTAACATAACATTTTCACATAACTTACAGCTTTGACTAATCCTTCCCATTCATGTCTGACATCAAACTCTGGGTTCCTTGTTAACCATTCCGTGAGTGTGTTCAACGGTGGGCAATATTTACCAGCCATTATTTGACTTGTCGGTCGGTGAACTATGCCGATTCGCTCCTCGCCTGTCAACTTGGATAGGATTAGTTTATCGGGATTGCGTAACCGTTTACTCTTCTTCTTTTCAGATTTTCGTTCATGTTTTGTAGTAGTACTCTGTAATGTGAGGTTTTAAAATTCATTTTTTATAAATATGCTAGTCAAAATTGGCATACAGAGGTGGATCCAGGACTCTGTGAAGTGGGGGGAGGGCGAACCAGGGGCTGATTTAGGTATGAGAGCCGCCAAAACATATTTGTGCGCCTCTATATATTAGGAGCACCGGGTGTACAAACCCTAAAAATAAAAAAACAGATGACCGGCATACAAATTGGGCAAAACAGGGTACCAGACCACGAAAAATGGGTAAATAACTTTTTTTTTGCTTGTACAAAATCAAACCAGATGCCACGCCAACCTGGACCTTGGAAAAGGCATGGCTCTTTTGCTGGATCCAGGATCCACCCCTGCGAAGGGTGAGAGGACACCATATTTCCAACCAGCATTGGCATGTTCACGATTTTAAACTTGACAAGCAAAAACAAACAAAATTTCCTTGTTTTTGTTTCTTCTCCATTTTATTACTCAGATATTTTTTGGTATTTTCATTTTGGGCCAAATTCTGAAAGGCGCACATAATGTGAAAGTGCACATATATTTTCACAATTTAAACCCTTATTTTATTTTAATTTTAACCTTTTATTTTCTTTATTTTATAGTCAGATTTTGTTCAATGACACTTCGGGTTTGACTGAGACAAGTTCAATTATACATAAAAAAAATGAAAACCTTATCCTAAATAGTGTACTATGCTACAATCAAAAAAGTAAATATGGATTGAAGGGTTTTTTATGTTAAAGTAATTAAAATATCTTTGTAAAAAAAACAACATAAGGAAATCTCTTCTTTATCAGAATTCAATGGTTAATTTCACGGTGAGTCAGTTCTAACACGCCTGAATAAATTCATCATATAAAGAAGGAATTAAATATGTATTGTATACCAAATGCTTAGATTAAGGATAATGGAACAAATTATAGTGCTCTGTGATATGAAGGTTGCACTATGTCCCTGCCTATCTCGGTACATTTTACCAGGCCTCGAATTTGGGCTTTGTAGGGCAAGGCCATTTTTGGCATGATTTTAAGGGGTACAACAGGGCACCTGAGGCCAACTTGTACACATTGTATCCTTATGTATTACTGAAAATAAGGGGCACCAAGGCCAAAGTGGCCTTGATGATGGTCAATTTTTTAAGGCACTGAGGCCAAATGAGAAGGCACCGGCGGCAAATGGCATTGGTGCCTTGGTTAAATTTGAGCCCTGCAGTTTACACATTCATCTCTAACTCAAACCATGACCCTCAAAACACTCAAAATTTATAATACTTTTTTTGTAATAAAAAATCAAAATTCATTTAATAATGCCAACAACAGACTTTCTCTTTCGTGGTAACCTTTTGGTCAAAATTGAAATTTTCGATATGTAAACAACCGTCTTACTTAGCAAGTTAGTCTAAGAAAAAATGTCTAAGAAAAAAGAAATCCTTATATTGTCAAAGTAACATGAAGATTGGGAAATTAGTTGGAAAATCTTTTATTTTTCAGCAAGCACATGTTACTGTAATGTTTAATAAGTTGATGTTTTTTTCCTTTAAATTTTGAGCTAATTTTATATAATTTTCAGGATAATTTTATGAATTTAGTCAAAAAATTGGGTAATATTGAAATTAAATTTTTTTCAACATGACCGATTTTCATAATTTTGACATCAGTTAGGCAACAAGTATTTTTTTTAAGACTAATGATACAATGATGGCAACTTAATATTACTACTATTGGTGTTTAATAATAGAATGTACATTACCACAACTAAAAAATAATATTATGTTACACTAATAAGCTTTATGCCACAGTCACTGACAAATTCACCATAAATTAAGACCAATGTAATATCCATAAAAATATTTACATTAAAATCACAGCGAATCTACAATACACTACCTTTGGAATATCGTCGTCATTCTCTGGTGGTGGGTAGAAGACCTGGTAGTCGGGATTTTGTTCTAGGAATGCTTCTAAGTCTTTTTTCAGAGGTGCCGTTGATCCACTGAGGAACTCGCCTGATGTTGGGTTCACCACAGCCACTGGATCATCTAAAACAATTAAGAATATTTTGGATTGCAATTTTTTAGCAATTACAAGATAAGAATGAAGTCTCATTATTTAGCTTAGGGTGTGGTGCGGTTACTATAAGATGAGAACTATGTCATGCTTTCTAAACCAAGTCTCATTATGAGGCTTGGGGAGTGGTACTGTTACTGTAGGATGAGAACCATGTCATGCTTTCTAAACCAAGTCTCATTATGAGGCTTAGGGAGTGGTACTGTTACTGTAGGATGAGAACCATGTCATGCTTTCTAAACCAAGTCACATTATGAGGCTTAAAAAATGCCATCGTTTGGTCAACGCAACAGATATTGTCCAACCAGGTTCAAAACAAGACCTCAGAATTAAAAAGGAAGATTGTTAACCACCAGGCTGTGTCGCTCACTGGAGATTGCAAATTAATTGTATAATTTTACTTGTACTTGTATACCTGTGGTAATGCTTTTTTTTAGCAATCTTGCCTGGTTCCTGTGAATTATTGTACTGCTAACTGCTACGTTACATATATTCTTTTATTTGATACAATGCAATTTACATAAAGATCAGGCGCAGATTTAAGGATTTAAGGATTTAACAGGCTTAAGCCTCCCCCGCCCCCCACTAAAATTGAAATTTATTTCTGTATTCAAATAATGGCAATGTACTATTGAATATATATGCACAGCGGCTGTAGTGGGGACTCCTAGCGGATGAGTCGCAATCCTGGATCCGTCCCTGAGGATAACTATAAATATTTTATGTTTAAAAAAATTAGAATACAAGTGTTATCGCAGTGAGTCAGTCCTGACTAGCCAATATATTCATCATTTATAGAAAATGAAAAATCTAGTAAGGTCTACTATACAATTATGAAACAAATGTATCATACTGTACAAGCAAAATAGTTTGAAAATTCCAAGGTTGGCAGACATTTATTGGCGAAGAGTAAAATGAACAAAAACACTATTCTGATATAGTGGCGCTGTAGCTTGGTGGCTGAAATGCTTGCCTACCAATCCCGTTGTCCTGGGTTCAATCCTAACCAAGTGCCAGGATTATTCTTCTCACGGCACCAATGCCACTGCCTAAGACTCGTAATGAGTCTTAGTTTATAAGCATGATATAGGATATCCATCCTGTAATTGGCGTTTACGCTGTTGGATGTGGACGAGATTTGCAAAGGCTTCGTGTGGGTGCCATGCTAGAATTAGGCTTGGTGGAATACATTAGAGTAAGCCTTGGGGTGGGATTAGAATTCTGGAGGTGAGTGGCCCCACCCACCACCACCCACCATGTTAAAAACATAAATTAAATGATGAAAATATATTACTAACCATCTGCAAGTCGGCTTGGAGATAAGAACGCATCAACGTTGTGTTTGTGTTTTTTCCTTTTCCTTCTATGATGGTGTTTCTCATCACCAGTATCCTGTAAAAACAGTTTATACAAATTTACTTTTAAAACTACAGTCTCCTCCAAGTGAAAATCTGTTATAGATAATTTACTCATATAAAGCGTATGTAAGCCGGCTCTCAATGTGCTGTACATAATAAGGTCTATGTTGAAATTCTTTATCGAAAAACTTGTTTAAAAAGAAGTTTTAGCTGGGTTTAATGTCACATGCATCCTTATTGAAAGATTTAAGGGGGGACTTAACAGGCTTAAGCTCTCCTCTTCCAAAACTGACCCGAATTTTTTTGGTTTCAATGACAACGGACAATTAAACATAGAGATGTCCAGCGGCTTTATATAGAGACTCCTAGTAGACAAAGACGGACATTTTACTGCAGGCATGGTTTTTCTTCCTTGCTGGTCAAAGCCAAAGTCGGGATTTAATCCTTAAGCTCTCGCATTAGTTATATGAATAATTCTTAGGAAATACAAGTTGGCATTGATCTCTTGATCTGAGAGCTCTTATGGGCTGATAGATCTGCAAGACATCAGATAGATAGGAAGGTGGCATACTGTGGTTTGCCTTTTATGCCAGTACCAAACCTTATATATATTTGTAGTTACACTGTAAACCAATGAAGATCTGAAAGTACTGGAGAGATTTTATCGTATTTACGTGTTCTTGATATGGCGCAAATCAAGTTATATTCATATTCAAGATTTTCTGAGCACATAAATTAATCACTGTGCATGGCTATTCTGAATTCATTATTATAAGGCTGTACATTTTCTTTATCTTTTTTAAATATTATATTATTGTCAGTGTTCTCCCTAATAGAGTTTTAGCCATCAAATTTACGGATAAAAATTACAATTTACCAGTAAAAATGTTGTTTATTGAAGCATAATTAGGTTTTAATTTTGATTCTAATATACTTTTTGCCCTCATATACTCTTTAGTATCACAGGGAATATAGGAATGCTTAGAGAGGCCTATAGTTATGTAGATACTTGGGGTAGGGCCAAAACCAACCCAAAAGCCATGCCTGACAAGTCATGTTTTTGGACCATTTACCAGTATAAATTTTTTAATTGGGAGAACACTGATTGTAACACCTTTTAGTTAATACACTGAGCAACAGAGATGGATTCATGTGATTCGTCCGTTGATCAGTGCTAGGCCCAGAATTTGAGTCTTCTGTACAACTTTTATTCTTATGCATTACTGAGAATAAGGGCGCTTTGAGAGGGCACCAGAGTTAATGACCTTGGTTAAATTTAAGCCATGCAATGCTATTAATATTTTTCACTGTTTTTTTTTGTTTTTATTAAAGTATTATTGTATCTTTGAGCATGTGGTCAAAATAACAAATTAAATTTACATGCTGTACAACATGTGTTTCAGCATTATGAAAATGTGCAAATTTTAATGTAAAAAAACATAAACACAGATACAGAGTCATTCAAAGATTTGGGTGGAAACAGGAAGCATGTCTTTATTATTTAGCGTACATTACCTCTGCCTTTCTCTTATGTTTGTCTTTATGCCTTTTCTTTTTCTTGTGACCTTCTGTTGCATCTCCCAGCATATCAGCATCTGTCAATACAGAGTTGAGACCTTGGGATAAATCAAGCGCCATGTCACCACCTCCCTGAGCTGCTCGTAGAATGGCCGCTAATTTTGCTATGAAAAATATTAAACAAGAAAACAACATTAGAATATGCATTAATAATCAATTTTAAAGCTAATAATACCATACAAATATCTCGAAGTAACAACATTTCTTCCTTTTTATCCTTTTTTTTCTTCATAAAACAATGTAATATTGTCATAAAGCCCACCCTACTGAACAAAAAATAATATCTTTTTGGAAGGGGATGCAGAGGATTAGACCGGAGGATCTAGAAATGTCTATTTACAATGTATTGTGTTACAAAATATTTACTACTGCCCTTAAAACTTGAAATTACTAGGTTTGATATATATCATAGTCACTTGTTTTGCATGACAATGCTTCAAAAGCTGGGGGTGGGCTTCTACCCGAGGGTGGGCTTACACCCATGCCAAAAAAACAAAACCTTCAATTTTTTTCAATCAAAATTTAAAATTTTCTTTCATAAACAGAAAATTCATGAGATGTATAATCATTGTTAAAATATAAACATTAAAAGTGGACATTTGTATCTAAATATTTATACTAAACCAGTTGTTTATCTGGATTGCATTCTATTTTATTTTTTATCTTTAAATATAGACATTTGAGATGCAAGTGTTGAATACTACCATATGTTTTGGCCTTAATTACAACCACATTAGGTACTTTCTACTGATCAAAATGTGTTATGTTTTTGCTTACCTTTCTCTGCAGCCTGCATTTCTAATTTCTTTTTCCTCCTCCTCTTCTTATGTAGTAACTGAGCAATCTCTTCTAAAGTCTGCATAAAAACAAAAATTCATTGAAGATAAAATTCTCATTACTCTTATTTTTAGAGCAAAATGCAACTTTAAAGGGTGTTTGTGATCAGAGAATAACATCTGTAGAAGACAGATTTCAACTCAGTGAGTCCCAGCACAGACAAGCTGTGTGGACCCTCAGTATTAGCATGGCAAATCATCATATCACATCAGTACTGTAAATTACATCTAACATTAAGGCTTTAAGCATTACATATTTGGCAATTTCAAGAGTTGTCTGCATTATTTCTTTTGGGTACTTTCAGCATATCATTGCATGGCCAACTTTTACTACGCTAAAACCGATGACATAGTAATCCGGACGTTTTTTAAACCCTAAAAACAGGGATGTAGCAAGAAAAATCCAAGGGTGGGCAGAGATAATGTTAGGCTGGGTGGTTTAGTAATTAAAGACAGTATTTTTACATTTTTAAGAGGCTTAGGGTGGGTGGTATGTTCGAATTAAGCTGGGTGGAAGGGCTTAAAATAAGCTTTAGGGTGGGCAGTCCCGCCCACTTCTGCCGAGCATAATTACACCCCTGCTAAAAGCCAACAAAACCAACTTAAAATTTGATTACATGAAACTTGATTTTCTTTAAAACTAAACTGTCCAGAAAGCAGAAAAAAATCGATGGTCTGTAATGTGATCAGTAGTAGAGTTGATTGTATATTGAAAGCTAACTAGGCCTAACTTTGATGTGAACCAGGCTACTATAACCTACCTTGCCCTCTGTATCAATCTTAGCATTGGCTGCTGCTGCTAGCACCGATGCCATATCCTGCATATTAATAACATCTTGATTAGCCCTATGCCGGCGTCCAGGCCACATTCCCTTCAGCACTAAATGACAGAGTTGTTCCAATCTATGGACGATTACTCGATCCTATAGAAAGAAAATTAATAACTAGTATTGAACTCGTCACTGACGAGTTAGCTGATCCGCTGTTGCTTTTAGTTAAATTCATGTTTACACTATAATGACGTAGTCAAAATGCAAAGTGAATGGATAATAAATGTACTTTCCAGAAAGAGAATTGTTTCCGCCTTAAGGTACTGAAAATTAAATGAAAATCGACGAATAATAAGGGAGATGCCGAAAATTAATATGATCAAATACCATTAAATGTTAAATATATATTACATGAAATCAAATCTACGATTAATATTCTTTCAAATATCATATCCATAAAAATTGAAAGTTAAAATTTCTCTTTGGCTTTAGAAAAATATTTTGCTCGCGTACATGCGCACCATTTCGCGCACACCGGATGTTAGGATACCAAAATGTTCTCACTAATTATGATTGAGAAATGAAAATTTGTTATGAAGATATGATTGATTATGTAATAGGGTACAAGAAAAACTCGTGCGCGTAAATGACGTTACAAATTAAGCATTATAACGTTGTCAAATCTAAACTAAAGGAAATGGTAAACTAAGAAAAATATCTCATCTCTAAAATATCGAAATTTCGAAGAAAATCGACGACCAATTAGGCCAAAAAAAAAGTTGTATTGCCCTTTTGGCTTAAAAATTTGGAGGGTCGGTAGGTCGATTTTTTTTTCTTTTAATCCATAATATTTCATCAACAGAAGCTACACAATAACATAAGAAATGACTAGAAATGTGTTTTCAATAGTATAGTTCCACATCACACATTTGCCGATTCAGGTATAAAATAGAAAGTAAAACATTTTGGAAACAAGTTGATCCGACAATAAGACGCGGAAAGCTGCGCACAGTGGCTGTAGCTGGTCAGTGTCATCAACTGTTCGTGCACTGCACGCCATCACTTTAGCCAACAAAACCGAGCTAGTATTCCTATTCTACAACCGCCTATACGAGGCGATTTAAGATTAGAGTGCGGCTACTGATCCCACTATACAAGCAAGATCAGTGTTCGAATGAAGCGGATTCTGTCTCGTTCTTGCTTTTATACTATTAACATCATCTGTTATGCAGATTTCAAATTTCTGTGGCTACGCGTGAGGCAAAAGTCGCCGAGTGTAGTAGCCTGAGGCGTTTTCGAAAATTTGCATAACTTCAGAAATAAAAAATAATATATTGTATACAGTTTAAATAAGGAAGTAAGCATTTAAAAGTGTATTTATAACAACATTTTAATTGTATTTTAATGTTAATATATTACCAGTTGATGATTATTTAATTGTTTCATATCTTGTAGATATTTAAAGTGACACCCATACAATGCTGGTTATCAGAAATTATATATAGAAAGAACAAATACAGGAGCAAACAGTAAAGTAATACACAAACAATGGCATTGTGATTTTTTGTCAAAATTTAAGATTCCAAACAGTAGATGTATTATTTTAACATCTAGATGATGATCTTCCATAGAATACATAGCCTCAAAGTACAATTCAATGGAAGTGCCTACTATTGAACATGTTCATAATTCAACCAAGCAAATCGTGCTGCATTTTAACCTGTTGCTATGGTGAAATTGCACCCCCAATCTTTGATAAAAGTTTCTGATTTATCAATAAATTAAAATAAATTTAATCGAAACATAGAGACAATTGACATATAAAATATATCTAACATACATTAATAATTTTTAAGACAAAAGAGTGTTATAAGCGCAAAAATTATAAAACAGCTAAATGAAGGCCGACGACTATGAATAGTAGGCGCCTACATGGGATTGCAAATCTAGAGTGATAAGGTCACTATCTAGCCGTTAATAATAAAACTATGCTCCAAACTTACCTTAGGCCAACGTATTGCATAAATAAGATGAGGGTTCCATGTTCCGTCTCCCTTGCCCGCATCATTGCCATTCATCACATTGCTATCCTCTTGTTTAATTGCACTATTGCCTACACTATCAAAGTCAGAGGTCATTTGATGACCGCCCTCTAACTTCACATCGCCATTTTCCATTTTTTGCACAACTACCGAATCGTTTGATTGAGGTATATCGTTCGTGGGTTTAGCACCACCGTCCACGACATTTGGAATGGACGTGTACACCGAGGATTGTGGATATTTATCTTTGAGTTCGCAAAATGATAAATCTGGGTCGCTCATCATCTGTTGCTGAGATTCTACCCTATTTACTCCATACCTGAAATAAAATGAAAATGTTGACTAAGGCTGTGTTTCCGCAAAAAAATATCTGTTAAATTATCGCGATAAAACTTCTCCAATAAAAGCACTGCATTAACGGGTGTTTAACCCATTCTGATATAATAAAAATATTCAATTCTAATTTACCGGAAATTTACGTAAATTCGATCATTTTTTACATTTGTCAATATTGATCTTGTTTTTGCAACTGTGAAGCCACCAGGGTGCCACACAGTTTATATGATTTGGTTCAAGATTCCCAACAATAATGCATCTTAACTCAATTTAAAATTACAGGTGTAACAAATAGAGATTTGTCTAGGTTAGGCAAAACTGGGCCTAGCATTTGACATTTTACTTCAACCTAGGAAAGAATTACATCTGCTAAACCCAGGAATCCAGTTTCCATTCTAATTTACATAACTGAATAAGCAGGTAACTATCTGGCAAATTTTGTTACAAGAATGGTTGTGGTTTTAATAACAAATTAAGGATCATCAAAGCATACCACGGGTGTCAAGTTCTACACCATAAAATAAAGTATTGCAAAGAATGGTATTTTTTTCTAATGCAAAGATAATTTGAAAAACAAAAAATGGCTGTGGTTAAATTTGAGTCCTGATATTGTCTATTAAATCTCTTCTTTATCAGAATTTGAAAGGTAATTCATGTTCGGGTCAGTTCTGATATAGCCTAAATTCATCATATAAAGAAGTATTTGATTTCTCATACTCTTGAAAAACGCTTTAAAGTGAGCTTCCGGGAAAACCCTTTGGACACAGCTTTGTACTAATTTTTGGTCTCACTGTGCACCGTTGTCTTTTCTATCAAATGCAAGATTCTCTAAACTTTTTAAATCACTGTATCTGGCAATATTTTCAACAATTCTGTGTCATCATGTTCTAAAAATTTGTGTAATAGAAGAAAAAAATTCTAAAAAAAAAATTTATGAAACTTTGCCAAAAAAAAAAAAAAAAAAAATTACAATCTTCTACAGTGTTACGATGTTGATATTGTACAAAATGTTTATACAAAGTCTATAAAATTTTTGAACGCGTCCAAAATTTCACAAATTCTAACTATCATGAATTTGTCTATGAAGTGGAAGTTCACCATCAAATTGTGTGAGATGGATGCCATCAACCTTCTTACCTGGCTACACCAATAATAAGATCACGATCATGCTTCCCCAGCTCCCACCACTCCGGTAACTCCATACTACGTTTACAAAGTTTCAATCGTTCATCTAGTTTTGGGTGGTGTAGTACTTCGTTGCGGACCTTTAGCAGCAGGTCTATACGATGTAAACATTTATTAGCACGTTCCTCTGAGATTGGTTCTATCATGAAATCAGGATTTGGTCGAATGTCTGTGGAAGAATCATTCAAAAATGTCATTATTATTCTACAACCTTCTATCAACAAAAACATTGTATAACTTTCATAATATAAATTTCAGTCTCATAGTTCATCTATATAAATTTAACTACACTGCACTACACTACATTTTTTGTATCTCTTGCATAACATTAGACACATGGCTATGTTAAAACCATCCTTCAAACAACCCACTTATTCATCCTAAACAATCTTTTTTTAACATTCGATATTTCTTGCATTCCCATAGACACAGGGATTATACCATACCTCAAACAAATCACCCATCCATTCAACACCCATCTACATAGTAATCCATTTCAAACCTTCTATTTTAAAATCATAGCTCTTTTGTTATGGTATCTCTTACATATGCTTTAATAGACACATGAACACATAATATACCATCGCTCAATCAATCACAACCACCCACCCTTTGATTAAACTCACATTCTTCTTTAGTATCTCTTACATACTTTTAAACACATGGCTAAGATAATACCAACCATCAAACGACCCAACAACCAATCCATAGCAAATGCTTTGTTTAAACTCACATACTACTTTT
>JAOTQE010026111.1:0-10482 GCA_025631205.1 Nesometra sesokonis | reverse complement strand
GGTTAATCTACCTTGATCGGCATCGCCAAAATGATCGTGAAGGAAGCACGAGCGATGCCGATCAAGGTAGATTGACCGCGAATACCATTGCCGAGCAAGCCCGACCAGTCCAAATAAGCTTGATCGGGATTGATCGAGTTGGCGCTTTTGTGTACGCGAACATAACAGGGTACGGTAGTCATTGACGTTAATAAGGGCTAAGCAATGTGTAAGTTGCCCAAGCACAATTAAAATAAAAATTGGGTCGGTTGATCTGAAAAACTTACATATCGTACATATCTGTTACTCTATTTCCAAAAACAAACTGTTTTTTTTTTCGCATATTTAAAGTTTGGGTACCTTTAAGTGTACCTTAGAATTTACAGGATATATTTATGCCTAATAAAAGTGATTGCCTGTTACAAGATTACCACTCGCGCGAACAAGCGCCCTGTTATCCTCTCGAATAATCGCCATTTGGCGTGAATTTCTGCTAATAGGCCTAGTCTGTATTACGCAATTCGCCAATGCTTACATCAATTTCCTTACCCTCTGGATTATTTATTAATGTGTCCCATGATATTTTTACTTGTCGGTTGGTCGGTCTAACTCATTTGAGAAAGGTTTCCATTATGGTCTTACAGTGGAATGTTCTTCAAGTTTCTGTCCGCGGGTCTCCTTCGCTGCATATTTTCAAAGAAAAACTCAAAACCTCTTTTTTTATATCATTTTCCTCCTTGTTCCCATCTTTTTCTTTCCCTTTTCTGTTTTGTTCTCCTTTTCAAAATACAAAGCGCATAGAAATGTTGTATTATACGCTATAAATGGCCAAAATACCAATGTCTAGCATGCTATATCGATAAACAACATGATTGTATTTTAACATCAATAATCATAACTTTATTATATTCAAATAATTGTACACATTTTGTACGATTGTTAACTAAGAAAGGAATTTTAATTCAAAGTCTATAATAAAAAATATTGTACTGATGTAATTGTACCGTTTGCATATCTAAGTTTAAAGTTCGTTTAGTTATTTTTAGTGTATTTTATTTTATATTAAATTGAATCGAACCAACGTTGAACACCTTGACTGGTCAATTAATACACAGTAATTAACATGCAAACAGATTAACTGATCTTCTTTTCGTTTATATACATTCGTTTCCATGACTTTTATTTGTGTTACAGCTAATTATTTACAATGATGGTTTCTATGAATGGGTTTAATACAATCGATTCGCTTTTTTATTGGTGGGAACGCAGTATATATCTGTAAATTAATCATTTTATACACATACAGACAAAAAGTTCTCAAGTGAGAATTAAACAGTCAGAGAAAATTACCTTGGATACACTATTGTCAGCATGAGTACAAAGTAAGTAATTAGATACCTATGCAGGGACGGATCCATCAGAGCTGGGGACCGGTGCTAAATTTGGTGTTTCCGCCGGTCTAGGGTTGTCCCCAGGCCAATTTTAAAACTAGATGCGTTTTCTAGATATCCGAGAGGCAATTTTCACGGATAGTTTATTGCAAACACCGAAGCTCAATAATATTCGTCCAAGTCAAAAAGAAGAGGGGGAGGGGGTTGGCTCGGGTGTGCCCCCACTTGGATCCGCGCTAGCTTTATTGCTCAAGTGTCTGTTGCTTCACTTTACCGGTCACTCGAATCCACGCTTAAACTTTTTTTTAGCTCCGACTAGAACCACCGATTATATGGAAAGGTAAAAATTTTTATCATTTGCCATCCGAACTCAGCGAACCAAGGTCACATCACTCTCACTGCGTAGTAGTGAGAGTGATGTGACCGATAACAGAACATTTTTGATTGGATATGATTTATATTTTCTATTTCTTGAAACAGCTAAAACTTAAGATTTCAACAAATTCTCTATCTAAATCGGCCCGAGGAGCTGTTAAAAATCGAAGTTTTCCGATAAAACTGTAGGGGATATTTCAAATTCTTCTTCTTCTTCTTCTCCTTCTCCTCCTCCTCCTCCTCCTCCTTTCGGCTTTTCCCATCAGGGGTCGCCACAGCAAACAAGTTTTCCCCACCTTGTCCTATTCAATGCATCATGCTCATTTACACCAATTTCCTTCATGTCATCTTTAATCACATTCATATTCCTCCTCTTTGGTCTTCCTCTTTTCCTTTTACCTGGTAGCTCCATTTCCAACATTCGCCTTCCGATGTACTCTGTGTCCCTTCTACACACATGGCCATACCATTTCAGTCTTGTCTCTCAATTTGTCTCCAAGTTTTCTTACATGAGCAGATCATCTGATGAAAACATTTTCGATCTTATCCTTTGTTACCCCAAGTGAGAATCGTAGCATCCTTAATTCTACAACCTCCATCTCTTCCTCCTGTCTTTTGGTTAGGGCCACTGTCTCCAAACAATACGCCATAGCTGGTCTTACCACCGTTATATAAATTTTTCCCTTCCTTTTTGCTGAGGCCCTTCTTTCACTGATCACGCCAGTCACTCCTCTCCATGCATTCCAGCCTGCATGCACTCGCTTCTTGACCTTCTTGTTACATCCGCCATTACTCTGTACAGTTGATCCCAGGTACTTGAACTCTTCTACTTTTTCAATTTGGTTTCCTTGCAATGTAAACCTTCCTGTCTGTTCCCCTTCATTTACGCACATATACTCGGTCTTTCTCCTGTTGACTTTCATTCCCTTTTTTCCATTTCTAGACTCTCTTTAACACGTACACGTCTCTCTGCACATAAAACTATATCATCTGCAAATAACATTGTCCATGGGGCCTCCCGTCGTATCTCATCTGTTAACCTATCCATCACAACTGCAAATAAGATACGGCCCAGTGCTGAGCCTTGGTGTAGACCCACCTTAACTGAAAACCCCTCCGTTGTTCCTATGACACATCTTACTTACATCTTATCTTGATACATACCCTGAACAAGCATCACATATTTCTCTGCTATTCCTGACTTTCTCATGCAGTACCACAGTTCTTCTCTTGGTACTCTGTCATAGTCATATGCTTTTTCCAGGTCAACAAACACACAGTGTAGCTCCTTCTGACGTCTAAATTTTTCTATTAGCATTCTTAAGGCAAGTGTTGCGTCAGTGGTGCGTCTACCAGGCATAAAGCCAAATTGTTGATCACAAATCCTTACTGTTCTTCGATTCCATTACTCTTTCCCACAGTTTCATGCTATGACTAAGCAGTTTTATCCCTTTGTAGTTACTACAGTTAAGTACATCACCCTTATTTTTAAAAATAAGGCTCTTTCGCCACTAATCAGGCATTTTCGCACTGTTCAGGATTTTATTAATCAGGTTTGCTAGAAGCTTTACAGCAAACTCACCCAGACACTTCGAGGCCTCTACAGGAATATCATCAGGACCAACAGCCTTTCCATTTTTCATTTTCTTCAAAGCTTCTCTCACCTCGTACTCACTAATTTGTGGTATACATTCTTCTACTTTGTCTACCTCTTCCACTCGTAGCTTTCTTTCGTTTTCCTCATTCACCAACTTTTTGAAGTATTCGCTCGTCTGGTCTGTTAACACACTTCCCGTTGCATCCTTGACAGTCCGCACTTGTCTTGCAAGTCGGTACAATTCCCTCTCTCCTTCTCTGGTATTTCACCGTTCATACAACTCATCATATGCATGTTCCTTTGCTTGAGCCACCGCTCTTTTTGCCTCGCATCTTGCTTCCTTATATATCCTTTCCTTCCTCATCCCTTAGGTTATCCCAATCTTTTTCGCCAATGTCTTTCTTCTTATGCTGTTCTGCACTTCAACATTCCACCACCAGGTTTTTTTGTCTTTCTTCCTCTGTCCAGAAGATACACTAGCACTGTGCTAACTGAACTCCTTACCAAATTTGTGACAGTTGCCCAGTTTTCTACATCATCATCCTTATTTCCATTGAAAGCCACCATCACTTTGTCGATGAATTTAGTGGCACATTCATTTTCTTTCAATTTCCACCATTTGATCCTAGGTTTAGCTTTCATTTGCTTTTGACTTTAACCATTAGACTCATGCTTGTTGTTTTGCAACACTCTCTCCTGAGAATGTTTTGCAGTCCTTAATCTCCTTTAAATTACACCTTCTATATAAGATGTAGTCTACTTGTGTTGACCTCCCACCACTCTTATATGTCACCCTGTGCTACACTTTCTTCTCAAAATATGTATTTACTACAGCAAAATCCATCCGTTTTGCAAAATCGACAATAATCTGCCCTTCTTCATTATCTGTCCTTTATCACATGGCTACCCATCACCTCTTCGTCTCCTCTGCTACCTTCACCGACATGGCCATTGAAATCTGCACCAATTGCCACTCTTTCTTCCATGGGAATACTTTCCAACAAAACGTCCACTTCTGTCCAGAAATCTTCTTTCACTTGTCTTTCGCACCCCACCTTGGGGCTTACGCACTGATTGTATTTAGCAGCACTCCTATTTTTAGATTTATGCTCATCAGTCTATCAGTTACTCTATTTACTTTAAAGACACTTTCGACCTAGTCTTTCTGCAAAATCACCCCACACCATTTCGTTTACCGTCTTCACCATAATAAAACAATTTAAAGCCTCCACCGATGTTTTTAGCCTTACTTCCTTTCCATTTTGTTTCCTGTACACACAAAATATCAATCTTTCTTCTTTTCATCAAACCAGCAGGTTCTCTCTCCTTGCCAGTCATACTACCAACATTTAACGTTCCAACTCTGACAGTAACCTTCCTTTCCTTTCTCTTCTCCCGCTTCCTCCTTACACGTCTTCCTCCTCTTCTCGTTCTTTTTTCCAAATTATTCTTCACAGATAGGTAAAATAATAATTTTTACAACATAATCCGTTGGGCCATTACATAAAAATCATAAATATACTTAAAACGTAATTTTTTCCAAAATTCGTGTTTTCTCCAATGGTTGAGGCGACCTTGGAGAGGAAATGATACAACGTCTCCATAAGTGAAATGATCTATTTTGCTGACGACGACGACGACGACAATAAATAATTTTACAGCAAATAATGCAAAAAGCCTCTATGCGCTCGGTGATAGTTGCTTCAGTGATAATTGCATGTTTACGTCTTATTATATATCTTGGCATAAAAAATAATAAAGTTTTCATGAGACATAAGTCCACGACAGTTCAGAAAACAAATAGAAAATACCATTAACCTAGACTAACAAGAACAACTAAATCCTTACCACGCATTCCGTTTACAGGTGCACACAGACCGGCTAGTACATAACTCACAGGTGTTCTCAGTAATTTTATTCACTCGATATCGGTCAATTTAATAGAAAGTAACGAATTAAAAAAAATATTTGAACAAATTGATTATGATGATGATGATGATGATGTTGATAGCATTAGAAATAGGCCTATACATCTTTCTTCATAGATTCAATTCAAAATAATTTTATTCCAAATCCCGTTTTCATGTATAAAACAATTATTAACTTCAATAATATGAATAAATAAACTACTTAAAGGGGCGTTTCTTCCAAAATCCACCCAAAAATGGATTCCACTGGCAATGTATCCATTTATTATTTTTAAAATAATAAACATGTTGAGTTCTTTGCATACTTTTTAAGTTTTTTTCTCGAGTATAAAAAACTAATAGTAATCGAAATCTTTTATGCTAGCCCTAGACGATTATGATGATAATTCCCCGTTGCTAAGGTAGCAAGCTGTAGATCGAATCTGCGCAGATGTCGCCAGGCTATTCTAATCTTTGACTCTCTCCATTTGCTGTTTTTGCACACGGCACGCACGTCGCACATTAGCTCTCAGCAGCCTACTAGATTTAGACTGTTCACAGAAGTAAAACTTATATGTAGATTTAAACTAAAGTGGGTTGTGATCCTGTTGAATGTAATAATGAAAAAACTAATAACGGCTTCACGAAGTATATTGCGTTGATTTCTCTAAAATTTCTGTACGGAAATATGGCTGTATCATTAACAGCATTGCTTCGTCAGTTCACCAGGAAAGATTGGCTTCAGTTGGCTTCAGTTCGAGAAACCAAACTGAAAAAAAAAAAAAAAAGAAAAGCGAAAGCCGGAACAGATATTAATTTTCTCGAAAATTGTAAAACGTTTGACGTATTTTCTAAAATAACTAAATGATGCTTATTATAGCACATTACGTGAACAATAAACGAAGTATAGTGGCTGTTACTATCAAAGATACTGTAGTATTATTTTGTGGCTCGCGATTGTTTATCAACTGCAGTTTTGCCAGTATAAAGCTACCGAGACAGCTCGTTGAATATTCATAATATTTAAATAAAAAAAGAAACGCATTCAACGTGGAGAATTATCCTTTACCCTCTAACTTACGCAAACATGGCGTGTACTCATTCTTGTGTTATTTATATTCTTTTATTAAACGTACCGACCGACAGAGGAAGTACAATATAAATTATGCTTGTAGACATCTAAAAAAAATCATATTGTATATTTACAGGAGTCTAAAAGTGTTTTCAGTTTTGGCTACGTTTGTTTGTCTTCTTGCCACAGGTACGTATTCTCCTTGTTTATTTTGTGTATACTGCCCTCGTAGAAGACATATTGCGCTCGGATGTCCAATCAGGAGAGAACATTGAAACCGTAAACTTCAGCATCGTTAACCTTGTCAAAGGTATGCCTATGTCATACCTGTAAATTCTACTGTCTCTCCTCAGCCAATACCCATCATGTCCCAGGGGTGGATGCAGACTTTTGGAAAGAGGAGGGGGGGGGGGCGGTCGGTAGAGAGCGAAGTTTTAGGGGAGTCTAGGGAATTAGGGAATGCGCTCCCGGGTATTTTGGACTTTAGATGTCTGGAAATGGCCTCAGGGCTTGCTAAAGGATCAATTCTTGCTGAATATTTTCGTTTTATAGGCCGGCCCATCCCTCCCCTAAAATCCGCCCTGTGTCCATATTGAAAACTTATAAAACTTAATTACATCTCTAACCAGAGTATTGACTAATTAATCATCAATTCCGATCATCCTTGCACCATTCAATACATGGCCAAAATGTCCACATCGAAGAAAAATAAAACATTAGAAATGTTAAAAATATTTAAAAAAATCTGTTGAGAGTGAAAAGAAGTTGCCCCAACCGGGACTCGAACCCGGGTATTCTGTTTGATACCACTCAGGCCTATGTGGCGAGTTAAAGTTCGATTAGGATGCAACTCTTCATCGTAAGTCGTGACAACACTAGTCCTCTTGTATGCATGTAAACAGAGATCAATTTGATACACTTCTCATTGTCGATAAATCAGCTAGGCTGGACCTCAAACGAGATACTTTATAATATTTATAATCAGAAGTGGTTTAAACCGTATATATACCTTGGATATTTATAGACAATGAGAAAATCTGATGACAATGAAAAGAAGTCGCCCCAACCGGGACTCGAACCCAGATATTCTGCTTGACATGCAGACGCCTATACTACTCGGCAACTGGGGCCTATGTGGCGAGTACAAGTTCGATTAGAATGTAACTCTGCTCACACTCAACATCGTACGTCGTGACAACACTAGTCCTCTTGTACGCATGTAAACAGAACAATTTGATACAAAGCTTGGCGGTACCTCAAACGAGATACTTTTTATAACATGTATGCATCGTTTTAATAAAATTGCGGTTGTTATTTTTGTACGTTGTATAACATGTCTGTTATTGCTTCGATCATTTGGAGAATTATTTATAATCAGAAATGGTTTAAACCGCCAAGTAGACGTACCTTTGATATTTATATACAGAACTGTAAAAATCTGCTGAGAGTGAAAAGTCGCCGCCCCAACCGGGACTCAAACCAGGGTATTCTACTCATTCTACTTTAATTAGATTTCATTACAAATTATAGACAGAGAGCATACTACGGGTGATTTCTCCAAATTTTCTTCACAAGTGTTGACCCTCAGAAATTGATTATGCCATCATAGTTATTAAAAAAGTGTCAGATGACCTCTAGGTGCTGCAGGGTCATTTTAAAGATCAAATGAGGTAAAGTACATATATGTCATATCTTCGCAACTAGTAGGTTTAGATTTAGTAGTAGATTTTGGTTTCGAGCTACTCAGAAGATGCACACTCTAATCGAATTTTTTAACGAAAATGACCGGAAGTTGCCACTCGGCAAACACTGGCCATATTGCAATAAAATTTGTGTCAAATTATTCGGAAGGTATAGGTTTAAATTCATTCTAACAGAAAGCTTTCACTCTCCCTACTTTAACCTTTGACCCTTCAACTTCGAAAAAAAAAGCCATTCAAACAATGAATTTTACATATTTCAGTACGTACTAGGTCTAGATGAGCAATTCTGGTCTTAAAATACTCAGAAAGTACACATTTATATTCATTAATGCAACTGTGTGCCCAAACTTGTCTGGAAATTGTATTTTTTTATATTTAACTTATATTTATATTTAACTTATAATTTGACCGAACAAATACCTCGGCAACCACCTGTCATATTGGAATAAAATTGGTGTCAAGTTAAACAATGTATAGGTTTATATTCACTGTAATAGAGAGTTTTACAAATAAGCTCTCGAACTCTCCCTATTTTATTCTTTGACTCAACTTCGAAAAAGACATTTTTACAATACATTTCATATATTTCAGTATATACTAAATCTAGATCCTGGAAGAGTCACTGCTCACTGGTCTAGTTGAACACTTCTAGTTTTAAAATACTCAGAAAATACACATTTGAGGCTAGGCATGGAAAACCACCAAGTTGTCACACAGGAAGGTATGGAGAAATAAGCAAATAAACAGGAAATACAAACAAATAGCCATAAAGGAATTTTTTGTCTATTTTTTTCCATAACTTTGGTTATAGCATGGAGATATTTTCTTTTCTCCATGGTTATAACGTTTCATATCTTGTGTTTGATTCGGGGAGCCCGAAAATTGGGCGGCACACTCATTGGAAACCCCTAAAGTGGCACCCTGGATCCGCCCCTGTACTGATAAAATTGATCATTAATACAATTATGAAAAATCATTCAGGATCAAAGGCTCAAATGATGATTCTTGTAGTGAATATAGTTTTTAATTGAAGACAAAAATTGTTTTAAGTAGTGGAAAAGTACAAAACATTTAATATAAATTTAAGTGTAGAATAACTTTTTCAAAATTAGTGGGGTACATGTAAATATAGGTGATTTCTTGGGTTATGAGGTATCTCCTGGCATGCCACATTTTCATTTTAAAGTACACGGATGAAGCTGGAAAACTTCAAAGGTGGGAGGTATCAATGTAAGGGGGTGGGTGGGGTAAAATAATTAAAAAAAACCACAGTTTTTTTACCTTTTCAAATGCTTTAGGTGGGTGGCAGGTTGAGATTAAGCTGGTGAAGGCATTAAAATGCTTTAGATTTTGTGGCTGTAAAGCCATATGCACCGCCGTCCTTTATTTATTATACTTTGCTGAAGTTTTAGATATTTTACCCTTGTGTGCATTTTTCTACATTTAGGTTTGATCAAGTGTACAAATATACGTCAAAAATACTATTTTGGTTTATTTTTATACCAAAACTCTCCAAATATTTGCTTAGTGAAATACTCGTTTAACATTTTTAAATTTATCGATCAAAGGCTAATCTAGTTGAAGATCATGAACTTGTGAAAACGTTTTATTAGTGTGAATAAAGTTTTATTCCAATAGGATCAGTAGTTGCCATGAAATTGGTTAGATCAAATTATGGGTAAAAACTCAAAACTACCACTTTATCGTGATATATACTTAGTACATACGGAATTAAGTATGAATGTGTTAAAACCACTTTCCTTTCAGTTTATAAATTTGAGGTTAAAAATGGGTATTCGATCGCTTAATTTCGAAACTTTCTATTAGAGTGAACATAAACCTAACATTCAGAGTAATGCGATACCACTTTATTTTATATGATCAGGGTTTGCAGAGATATAGGTTCGGTCAAATTATGTGTCAAAGGTCAAATATACAACTTGCAGTCAGGTTTCTAGAAACATTTCCATTAGATTGAATGTTCACCTTCCGAACATTTTAAGACCGAGAACTTGTTCATCTAGACCTATTACTTACTGAAATATGTGATTGATTTTTAAAATTACTTTTTCGAAGTTGATGGGTCAAAGGTTAAAAAAGGGATTTAGAGAGCTTACTTGTGAAATGTTGCTATTGGAGTGCATGTAAAATGATGTCTGATATTATTACGGCTAGATGGTGATCTTATAGTCTGTGGGCTTATGCAAAAAAAGAAACATTTTGGGTAGATTCTTGGAAATTAGCTTTAAACACATCTACACACATCACAGAATAAAAAAAAAGTGGATTCCAGTTTTTTCATTACATTTTCAAAATGGCCGCCTTGTTAGCCAACTTGTATGATTTTTGTATGAAAATCTGTATTAAAAGGGGAGCAGATTTAGAGGTTTGAGTCAAACAAATTGCAAAAGTTTTTTTTTGGGGGGGGGGGGGGTGCTGTTTCTGGTTCATTACGGAG
>JAOTQE010026100.1:0-10482 GCA_025631205.1 Nesometra sesokonis | reverse complement strand
TTTTTTAGGGAAGTCCGGGGGAATGTTCTAGGATTTGCTTCGCAGCATTCACTTACAATTTGTAATTACTAGTTATAGTTAATATACAACATACCGTAGCCCACGTATTGCTTCTTCTGTAGATGGCTGTACAAACGCATCCATAAATTTATCCAATCGGGGATTTAATCTAGCTAAGTATGACTGGATACTGCTACCTGTTACTGTGCCAATATTTATCTCGCCTGTTGGATTCCCCAACTGGAAATAAAATGGTAGACGTAATTATATAATATGATAATGTCATCATAAATGTCATTATATTATTGAGGAGAAACAATTAGCATATTTCATAGAAACATGTAAGGAAAGATCAAAATAGATTTAACATGTTAAGTAACACATTAATAGTACTTAATGACAAAGACAAGTTGAGAAGGCGTACGTTGGAAGTGGATAGATGGGATTTTAACAAGCACAAAACGTCCTTTCTCCCCTTTTTAGGACTTTTTGTACAGGTATGATGTTTTCACGCCTCTTTTCTCTTGCCATCTATACTAAATAAATACTAAATAAATTCAAAGGATAAATCGTCATTTTTTTGTTTGTTTTTTTTTTTTTTTTGTTTTTTGTTTTCGATATGCTAAATATTGTCTTCAGACATGGTACCGGTAGGCTCCTTAGTATTTATCAGTATTGCTATTATATTTGGCGCATTTATTTATTATTTTATTACATATAATTCATACTTTGCTTATAGGATTAATAACTTTTCATCGTTATCTGATTAGTGATCTTCTATTATTTCTGTATTGTAGTTTATGTTGCCAAGACTCAGCAAGCCTTTTATTTTGGTACGTTTTGTAAAAAAAATAAGGTCAGCGTATGTCTGCAATTTATAGCATTGGATTTAATAAAGAAAGATTGTAAAAGAATCGAAAAGACGGGGTTTAATTTCATAATTGTGCGTTGTTTATTAATTTTTGATAATTTTGTAATGTTCAGGAGATTAAAATATTTTTCTATAATTGATTGTCCGCAGCCTCATGGAGTGAAGCATAATAGGCCTAATAATTGTTGAAATTGAGCAGATGACCATAATTCCTATGATCAAAGGTCAAATAAGTTAATTATATAATCATAATTACAATTATTTCCACAATTATACTGACATATTGTTTATAAATAATAAGGACACTTTGGTTTGTATCAATAATAACGATTGCAAAAAGAATGAATATAATACAGTAAAATGACATGTGCACAATATAGATAGGTATGCGATTATGCATAATTGACATAGTCACCCCGCTGAGTCTCATGACATATTTAATATTACAGTGCTACTCTAAATGCGTTCTACAGATAAATAGATAACTGTTAAGTTGCCCACGCAACAATCGTTATGTGTGACAAACATTCATTTTATAAGTCATTAAGTTACGATTTGTCACCTTCAAGCGCGTTTATTATGCGTCGTATAAATATCACAACGCGTTGACTTTAATTTAACATTTTCTTTGACGTAACATTATACAGTAACGTTACTTGAAATAGTAAATCATTTTATTTCAGCGGTATTTTGTTTTCCATTATGCAATATTGAATTTTGCGATCATTAATTTTCGCTGTTTTCTTGCTTTCATAACTCAATTTAAAATGATAGGGGCACGTATAAAAACATTTAATATCCGCGATCACACGACGAATTCGATACCGGTAATGTAGATGAGCAGACACCTAAAGAAGAGGCAATTCCTATATAAGGTTTCTGCTAATTTAGCAAAAGCATCAGCCTAATTCGGCTATACAAGTGTTATAATTTTTTTGTGAAAATTCATGGATTACAAAAATTTAGAAGTTTACAGTAATCGTATTACTAAATGAGGCAATTTGATATACATTGCCCAAGTTCTAAAAATAAACATGAAATAATTTACTTCCATTACGAAAGGTTATACGAGTTGTTAAAAATGGCTAGAATTTCATAAATTTAATTGTAACTGACAATGAAATTCATCAATGGAAATGAGGAAATGGTATATTCTTTACAGTTCGTTTCTTAACATCTTTATATAAAATTGACCTTTATGTAAGACATCTATTTCGTTTCAGATCATTGTCTAGGTATAATAAATTACATAAAAGTACAACTTATTTTACAGAAAATTATAAACCACTAGGTAACTTTGCTTAAATTAGCAAAAGTATTTGCTACAGAAAGAAAAAACGAATGCCATTAAAACGGATAAAATACCGTTTGTCATGTTAGGATAATCAAGGCGTATGTATGTATCGCCAATATATTATAATGGCGATACATCACATTTTTGATATTTATAACTCTACATTTAATTATTTTCCTAGTATTGTAAATACCTATGTGGCAGACTCACATAAAAGAAAGTGGCTAAGTAATATCAACCAAAAGACATTCCTAAATAAATACTAGTATTCAAAATTAAAATCTACCCCTAGAATTGAATGGTATCTTCTTGATAAAACTATATTTTTTAGGATAGCATACATGCAAATGGTCAAAAAATATCTGGTCATTGTACCCTCTGCCAAAAATTATGTTGAAGACTATTTACTTGCAAATCATTTAAATAAGGGAGTTAGAATTATCTATTTTAAAACAAAATCCCGAACTTTATGATGAATATGCAACATGGGAGAAATTCATTGAAACAAATATTGATGATAACATATAATTTGTTCTTGGGGGAGAAATTATTGATCAGAATGATACGTATTGAAAAGTAGCGGACATCTACTCGAACAACGAGCCGCAAACCACTTAACCATTGCAAATTCACGCCATTTTTAACATAAATGTAAATATTTTAAAAACGGGCCATCGTATTGCTTAGGGGTAAACGGAGTCTAGAACTAGAATTATTAAGCTTTCTAATGATATATAACACTTCTTTTAATAGTTTTCAAACTTTGTGCACTTTTTATTTTAAAACATACATTTCGGTCATTTTAAATAGGAAAAGTTATTAAAATGACCACATTTTCATAGAAGTCTACCACTATTTCACTTCTATCGTCAAAACTATTGACCCTACAACAAAAGGGTAAACAGATTCTTGTAGATGAATAAATTACAAAAGTGTTGGTATAAGATGCATTGCTATTTTTTAATAGCAAATAGCATCAATTTTAAAAAGTCAGCCTACAAGAAGTTCAGGTCAAATGACGTCATGCAATAATTCTGTTCACGATTGGCTATCAGCAGTCACG
Source organism: Nesometra sesokonis (assembly GCA_025631205.1). NCBI lineage: Eukaryota > Metazoa > Echinodermata > Crinoidea > Comatulida > Antedonidae > Nesometra > Nesometra sesokonis. Next base: position 7,254 of record JAOTQE010026100.1, on the reverse strand, counting down.
CTAGGCTGGTCAGGTCATATAACGCTGCAATGGACAACAGATCTTTTGTCCATATCGCTATACCAACTTTTCAATATGATGTATTACTCGCATTTGATATATTTTGGAGTCAGGGGTACGGTCAAACACATCTATTGATGACAGTTTAATTCCTTCTGTTTGACCTTGACAGCCCCTATCTTCCTTGTTTATTTTATGTCTGAAGATAGAAATAAATTACTGTAAAAATTATGTTAAATTAGCATAGGATAGATCAAATTTAAAATCGGTTTAGACCATGCGTTGTTGCAAAAATTATATTAAGCTCTATTTATTTATTTATTTATTTTGTTCCTTTTGGCAAAAATCATTAACAATACAGATGAAAGAAAATAAATAGCAAAAACAAAACAATAAATCGACAAGTGCCAAGGAATAGCAAAAGCAATATTGCTGTCATTTTAGTTAAGTTACTGTATATTTTTGTTTCAGTGCCGAGTTCCTATGGTTTAATTAGGCTATGTTTTTTAGGTTTTCTTCTTTAGTTTTTTTAAGGATGACTGCACCATTTAACTGTGTGTTACTAAGGAACAGTTAAATTAATTTAATTTAGTTTATTAATTTAACTGTTCTCTGGTGTTACAAAATTGTTACAAAAGTGAAATGTCAATAAATATTATTATAACAATTCATTTTGAAATTATCAAACTTATTTTCATGTAAAAGCACGCTCAAAATCTAGAAAATCGAGGTCGGCCTTAAACATAATATATAAAAATATCCAGAAAATTGTAAGAATTATATAAAATTATCCAGAAAGTTACCGCACTTAGGCCTATAGTTTTTCAAAAATGTAGGAAAAAAAACGTTGACTAGGCCTAATTGTAAATACAGTAATTTGTGTCTATATTGTTCTAAAGAAATATTTTCAAGCCAACTGATATAAGTTTTAAAATATGCTGTGCCCGGGCAACAAAATTATTTTATTAGACCTATAATCTGAATATATTTTGTGACCTTCACTCGCGAGTTTTCCCAACATTTGAACAACTCCAAAAAGAACAAACACTCACTCCAAATGGTTGAACATTCATTCCAAGAGAGGAAGATGTTACCTAGCCTACTTGCGGAAAATTCACTCCACAATAATTGATTTGGAGTGCTGATAATTCATTCTTTATGCGTGATTCATCAGTCACTCTCACTTTTTTAAAATCTTTTAAAAAGAGTACGGTATAGAACAATAATGAGGATTGTAACAAACATGTTAGGCACCTAGCAACATACGGTACAGCGCCACTACATGCTTCTAATAATATCCACAGCGCATTACTTTTGCAAATAATAAACTTTAAACTAACCTTAGAGTCGTGTATTCCTTCAATTTGTAAGTATGACATCTGTCCAGCAAGGAACGCAGCTAGGTTAGCAGTATAACTAGCAAAGAATATAACGGAGAACCCTCCCCACATGTTCAATAAAGTCCGGCTTGTCATGCATTTCGGTGGTTTAGTTTTTATTGTATGACAAAATAATATTGCAAATGTTATATTTAAGGCAGACGGAAACCCGAATATATACTTTCTATTCCGGCCACCTGGGTGGAGTCCATATGGACTAACCCACTCGAAGACCGTTATAGCAAATGATATTGCAATGGCTGACATAAAAATAGTAATCCATACATAACCATGTAGAGGAGCAAGAAAGGCACCGAATGTCAGCTCTCGTTTTTTCTTAGCAACCAACGTTGAAAAACCAGAATGGAAGAACGGCGCGGTGAAATCGATGACCTCACTACGTTCTAACGTAATACTAAAGGAAGAAATTGCGATATCTGCCGTACCCTGGAGAAGATCACCCACCATCCCATTCCAGCTACCATTTTCAAAGGCGCCGTGATTTTTATCTGCGACGAGGTATAGGTCATAGGTCACGTCCATATCACGACTAATGTCATTCAGAAGATCTACACAAAGCCCTAAACAACATCGTCTGTTACTGACAGTGACGTTATCATCTGGGGCATGCGTTTTATGTCTGGATATTGATCTGGTGATTTCCAGACGATCACTATTTGTTGTCTCTATACACATGGCGCCCGTCACGCAATCAAAGTTTGATTCTGATGACGATTCTGCGTAGTATAAAAAAGGTTTTTCTACATTTGCTGCAACTAGAATACTATGAGTATCAATTCCAAATGGACGGTCTTTTTTACCAGGCCATACTAAGGTATCAAGGCTTAACACTCCATTAATCCATTGGCCAACGTTTTTCCAATGTATTTTAGAGTTGTTCTTTGAATCAGACATTAAATTCATTATTTTATAGGAAGCATCGGTGAGATCACCATCTCCATCAAATTCCACGTGTCCTGTAATTCCATCAAATGATGTCTTCAACAATTCTCTGTAAGATTAAAATATACCATTCAATATTATGCATTCATAAGAAGTAGAATAATGCAAAATCCTTTCCCTCCCCTTTGAAAAAATAACACCCTCCAACAAGGTGGGCCTACCATGTTAAATGACTAGGAAGATCTACCTAGCACCACAGAGAACTACATAGTAACTATGTAGTATATTTGTTGATGTTATTGATGCTTAATTTCAATAAATAATTGATTGTTTGCCATGGTGTCAGTTCTAATTAGTCTGAAGGTCTAATGGCTGTATTTTCCTATGTATTTGTAGGGCATTGCTGGCCATAGAGAGGGAGCTGGCCTTGTGTTAATCGAGAGATTTATGCGTTTCGTTATAATGGGATTTGTTAGCATTAGGTCAAGGTTGGTGTATGGTGCAATGGCTGGTTCAGGGGGTGTCAGGGGGTCCGGACCACCCCCCCCCCCCTTTGACTGGAAGAAAAATTAAATTTTTGGACAAGTACCACAGCAAACTCAATACACAACCCCGCAACTATCAAAGAGTGGATATGAGGTTTTTTTATTTGCTCATCAAATTTATAATCGCCGTCTCATTCCCACATCGGATGTCCCAGTGGCGTATCCAGGGGAGCTAGAGCACCCCTTTTAAAGGTAAAAAAAAAATTACTGTACCGTAATTTGAAAATTGTATCTCCAACCACCCCTCTTAAGATATAAAGTCAAAAAGGTAGCAGAAGAGAGGGAAATTAAATAGAAACAAACCTTCTTTGAGTCCAGAGAGTTTAATTTTAGCGCAATAATATGCCAATTTCACGAATGTAAAAAATTATCCTCAATATGGCTTAACAGAAGTATCGTATATGATAATTATAGATTCCGTCATCCATTTTTTAATTGATAAGCCTTGCGATCATACAGACCACCATGAAATAATTAGTTGTTCCTTTCTATCTTATTAAAATAAATGGGGGTTATTGAAATTAATAACATGTGGGTGGGGACACACCCTCTGTTTGTCCATCTGCGTGGTATGGTTCAGATTCTTATTTATTTATTACATTGTTCAAAGAAGTTGAACAATGTATTCTGGCTATAAGTACTTATTTACTAAAATCATCTTTCACTTCACTCCCAACTATCGTGGGACTGAAGTGGGTGTGGTATTATAATTTTTTCACTCCATTTTCTCGCCGCACGACTAAAAGTTAGTTTTAAGAATACGGACGTAAATGATTTTCGACAATAACACCAAAGTTATTTTAATCAACTAAAAAGAAATGTCTAGTTATGTTTACTCAAAGATGGCTGTATGAACATCTAGGGGCTTATCAATTTTAAAAAAAAAATCTATGGGAGCGGGATCCTCCCCTTCCCAAACCCACCCCCTGGCTCAGTCTGTCTACCTATTTATTTCCTTCCGTGAGTAAAATCCTGGATACACCCCTGGTGTAAAAGTCCCCTGGACCCCCACCCCCCTTTTGAAAATCCTGGATCCGCCTCTGTGGTGGTAGTTATTTCATGGTTAACCCTAATAACTACCTATACCTTATCACTACCATTATTTACCATGTTAACAGAGTTATTTTTTTAAAAGGTCACACACTTCCAACGAGGATTAGGATTCAAGACTACCGTACGCTTATATTAGACCTAACGTACTCGAAATGAGACATGGAGTCATACTGAGAGGAAGTACTAATGTATAAACAAATACATTTATTAGAACTTTTATTTTAACCTTTCATGGACATATAGAGGAATTTTATCTAATATACTCGATGCAAGATAGCCATACCGGAGGAAGTACTGACGTATATCATATACATTTATCAGAACGTTTACTTACACCTTTTTATGGACATACAGAAGAAATTTATAAGAGGTATAATAAGGGGAAGAATATATATTAAATTAAATATTATTATGCTAATTAATTTTGAAAGATGGTTTTACAATTTACATAAATATGTTAAGTAGAACCTGTTAGTAATAATTCAAGAATAAGATGGGTTTCAATATAAACTGTATATTTATAGGAAGATATGAAGAGGAAGTCAAAATGCCAAATGGTTTGGATATATGATGAGCAAAGGAATGAAGTGAAGAGGGCTAAAATTGCGTGACAGGCTAGAAATGAGAATGGCAAATGGAAAATGGAGATTCATGACGGCCAACTGATTTGAGCTGCATAAGACCCGTTTAACAGGTAGGCGTATTGTGTCGTGATTCATAGGCAGAGTTCAGAGAGACAGAGTAATAGGCAGGCATATTGTATTTGGATGTCATAGAAGACGGGCAAACGAAGATCTATGTCTGTCAACTATTATGAGGTGCAGAAGACACCCATGGAACAGGGAAACCTATTTAATAAATCGAATAGAAGACGGGCAAACGGGGATCAATGTCAGCCAACTGCTATTAGCTGCAGACATCAATTTAGGTAAGTATATGCATTTTGTGTAAGGATTACGCATAAATAGCCAATTGGAAATCCATATCAGCCAATCCTATGAACTGTAGAGGACACCCATTTAATAGATAGGGCTATTGTATTAGGATGCACAGAAGATAAGACGGACAAATTAAGATCCATGACAGCCAACTGCTTTGAGCTACAGAAGACAACCATTTTACAGGTAGCCCTATTGTATCAGGATAGCACGGAATACGATCAAGAGCATCCTATTCAGCCAAATACATTGGGCTGCAGAGAAAATGTGAAAATGGTAAACCTATTGTTTCAGGATGGCATAAAAGATGGGTTATGGAGATCCATGCCAACCATCGTTTTATTGCAGAGGACACGCACTCTGTCATCAGTTAAAGAATTAAACTACGTACCTATATAATACATTCCCATCATCGTTAGATTTGCGCACTTCTACTACAGATTCGTCACAGTGGATGTTGTTTAAACTGACATTGGCCTTATTAACAGCACTTTTCATAAGTGTGTTTGTGTCTGTAAAACTATTGATTGTATTTCCACGTTCCTGAAGTCGCAGTGATATGAGACCTTCAGGATAATGAATTAATAAACTTTCGTTTGATGTCATTAAAGACTCAGTTGCTATTAGTGCATAACCTTGACTCATCACGTCAGTCTGCTTAGCGATTTTAAAAAGTACCGCAGCCTCTTGTGGACTGCAATGAATGATCACAACGCGGATATTATCTGTCACTATATGCCTTAGTGCATCTACTACATCCTCCCCATCCTCTTTAATCGTAAAGTAATCAACAAACTTCCACATGGATGAGGCATGTGTTAAATTCCTAAGTTCCCTAACGAACACTTCCGTTGATGCGGACCGACTTCCAATAAGTGCAAATCGAAAGAGGGCGTAACGATGAAGCAGGCTCAAAATGACCTCGGCTTGTTTGGATTCAGATACCGCAAACCGAAGGAATAACGGATGCACCTCCTGAAAGAAAAAACAAAACGCAATACTTTATTATAAGGTTTGAATGAAAAAGATTATGATTGTCCTTGCTTTAATGGAATTCCAAGTGAAAGGTGAATATTTTTTTTCAAATAACCGTTTAGCAAAAATACCACATGATGATGACTGATATGTGGCAATATATTGGGTGGGCATAAAAAATTACCGCTAGTTTTACCCTGGATATTTCCAAAACCTATTTGCATCAGATTTTAAACATCTATCTCTTAAGAATCCTGTTTATAGGATCCAAATCAAGATTATGGGTTAAAAATCCAATTTGACCGGTCATTAATGCTTCTGTTTTGTCTATTGTGTTCAATTTAAAACATAATCTTTTTCATTCGTATAGCCAAATTTCTTCACTTTCTCCATTGAAAACTTATCTTCAAGGTTTCTGTGGCACTATTTCCTGTTATGTCGAACCATTTTATTCATACTTGAACAATTGTGTTTGCTTTTACGATTTAAATTCTTTTTATTTGTCATATTTATCTCAGAAGTCTGAGATACTCCAAGGTCCCTCACAATCTTTTCTTAAGTTTGTAACTACGAAGGTTGTTTTCTGGAACGAAGTGCCTTTTCCATATACAGAATATATTTTCGGAGCAAACGGTTTTTGTTCTTCCACTGCTCAACTTCCCTTCTAAAAAACCTTTATTTTCCAACTTTCTAATCGCATTGTTAATGTACCGTAATCTTTGTTTCAGTTTTTCCTATGGACTCTTTCACAATTGTTTCCCTTTTCCAAAAGTTTTAGTGAAACTTGTTGCTTTCAATTCCTCTTCCGCTCGGAAGAAGGCCATCTGGATTCAGCAAAAGTCTTACCCATCTGGCAGAGGAGTGTGTTTGACACTAGTGTCATACAGTTTTTCCAGATGACCCTTGATTGATGTACGTCTTACAGTGTCAGCGCGTGCTCTATTCATGACAACTTACACGCGATGTAATGTATCAGCGGAACTTGTGTTTATAGGCTGTTTTCATTTTCAACCTGTTTACACACTACTCGGACTATACCCTTCATGATTGCATACACTTATCAACATTTAACCTTCTGAACGCCGAAGGCCTCTCAATTTTTTAGACACCAATATATTGTATATCAATAATTATTTAGTGTTTATTAAAATCAGTTGGTTCAGTAATATCTGAGGTCTCATGGTAGGAAAATCCAAAATTGAGTTATTGGTACATTCTAATAGAGCATGGTATAAGCTGTAACCTACATTTAAATGGCATTCATTGGATAAGTAGATCCAAAGATATAAGCATTTTAGTCCGGCGGCCAAACGCGAGACCCTGACATCGAGTACATATAAAGTTTCTTTTCATTTTCTGAATTATGTGGTCATATGGTCCCAATATCCGGTTTTTGCCGGCGCGTAACTGCTGGGCAATTCCTGTTAGAGGGCGTTTTCCAAAATGGCCGCTAGTAACATT
>JAOTQE010026078.1:0-10483 GCA_025631205.1 Nesometra sesokonis | reverse complement strand
GTTAGTTGAATATGGCGTTCCATACAAATTGTCGGCGGCCGATTACGTCGGCGGCCGAAAACGATCTACCCCGTTCCAACAACAGTATACAGTATCATGCGTTTTGTCTGTATAGCGGTACCTTGAGCGGAATTTCGAGCGAGCCTGCATAGAGCATGCGTGTGAGTGCCAGTGGTCTGTCACGTGGTATAATCACATCAAATTCTTAAAAATTATATGCTTTTAAGTAAGCATAAATTTATTCACATGTTCGATAATGTTTTATCGCAAATAATAACTTTCTATAAACATTTTTATTGTTTTAAATTTCGATATTATGCTGTGGGCTGACTACTGACTTTAAAATCGAGCGGAAAGCGGCCTGTCACATGGTATAATTACGGGTAATTATTCACCTCAAATTATTTAGATTTAACATTATACGTTTAAAATTAAACATAAACATTTTTTCACACTCTAATTATGTTTGATAATGTTTTATTGCAAATACGGATTTTCTACAAACATTTGTTTAAATTCCGATAGTAAGCGACGTATTTTTAGAAAAGTGACGTGAAGGTGCTAATTATTTTATTTTTTTGTGGCCAGATTTTGTAGACTTGTGGACATCGGAATATCATCATATTTTTTTTGCATTGTAATTCTAAAAGTAAGATCTGTTTCATACAAGACAAACAATTCAAGGATGCCATTTCTCTAAACATATTTTTAATGGGACACCATATCTAGGCCTAGCAACCATCCGTGATCCATTTCTCTCTGCCAGGCTAGGCCTTGGTTAGATGTGTACGGTAGAATAGCGAAATATGGCGGCACATACGTCGATATGTTGATGAATTTTTAGGGACATTTAACCACAGTTTATTTAATGAATATAAAAAAAAAGCATAACACATAACAACATACATGTATCCGCCAACGAATTTGACAATTTTTATCGTATTTAAAATTTGGCTAAAAACTTTGTTGTTTGGCAAAAAAAAATTGGCCATCTTTCACCATTTTGGCGAAGGAAAATTTGACCTTAGCGTTAGCGTAGTGTCCCCTTCCACCATGGGCAAACGTATTGCCCACCCCAACACGAAACAACAAATTTCGAAATAATAATTTTTAGTATTTTTTTGGCAATTTTTTAAAATTACTGAATCACAAATTTCCTTACAAGCATGTCACGCTGGAAATATCACTGCGTAGAGAAAAGGTAAGTAATGATGCCACGCCCACTTTTGATGTCTCCCTAATAGACATTGAAAGAATCATTCCCAAGCAAATATCGCTACTAATTTATTTATTTAAAATATTTGTTATTGGCCGATCTCTTACGTCTTGGTCTCAAAATGTCACCAGGAGTCTACAGCAATATGTCCTTTTTTGTATTTCTACCGAAATTTAGTGTGATTTCTAACATTTAAAACATTTTGTTCACAAAACTTGCTTATTCTTCATGAAAGTTGAGTTCTCTCAACATTTTAATAAAGGTTCATTTATTAATTTTATAAAGTATTGTTTTGTGAAGTTTTAGGTGAATTGATGCGAGTGGATTTTGGACACCCCAACAAATGTTTCAAACATTGGGGAATGTTCCTAAAGTGTTTTAAGATAGGATTTCAGCAATTTCAGATGCTGAATATGTCTTCAGTACACAGACATGAATCTTGGATTTTTAATTCAATCTTAAAAAATCATAGAAAATTAATGTCTGAAATGATTTTTACAATTTTTGTACCAAAAATCTTTTATTATTTTACATTATTTGATTAATGATCCAAATTCCTTTAACCTCACTACTACAGTAGGCGTACTGTATCAGTACAGTCAACTCTCCCAATACCGAACACCATTGGGGCGGCAATTATTTTCCGGTTTTCTGGAAAGTCCGGTTTTCTGAATTTAGAATTAAGATAATAGAATAGGAATAGGAAGAATTTGGGACTTTTAAAAAAGTCTGGTTTTTGTGAATTTCGGTTTGCAGAGAGTCCGGTATTGGGAGAGTTGACTGTATAATTTTTAGACCAATGTACAGTTTGTTGATAAATAATAATAATAATAATAATATGATTTATAGAGCGCACATACCACAAAAGTGCTCAAGACATCTTAATATTCCAAAAAAGTCAACCTATGTGTTAATATTAAATAAACTTTTGTTAATGTTTTGTTCATTTCACAAAAGAAAGAAATTATTAATTTTTAAACTTTTTTTTCAAGGAAATAATTAAAAGTTGTATTCCATATTAAGTCAGGTCAAATCAGCCAAGAATTTTCCTCAATCTCTTGAATTTTTTTTCAAATTTTGTAATTTGGTTTACCGTCGTGTGAAATGGCCAGGACTTAAAGTTACAAAAAAAAAAGCTGGTTTTGGCCCACTGGTTAGGGAGATAGAGGTTAATGAACTTTTAGGTAAAAATGCATGTGACCATATATCTCAGTAAGTATTTATAACACCCATGAAGATGATGGGTAGTCTCATTTTAAAGCTAAAAAATAGCCCTATACAATAGCTTTATGCTATATGTGAGGTCTCTCCACAAAATTGAGATAATCACCAAAATAAGTCTGAAGTCAAATTTTTTAGAAATTTAGTTTTAATCAATTATGAGTACTATTTTACTTATATTTCATTAGAAAATCTTTTTAGGTTAGTTTTCATGCAGGAAAGTGTCCTTCATGCAGATTTTCTGAGATTTATAGTCTTTTAATTGTTTATTTTTCAATTGCTTTATCTGTGATTTTCTCAAAACCGTGTTTCCATACATTAAATCTTCAAATGCTTATCTTTGGATCTACTTAACCAATGATTGTCATTTAAAGTATAGATTATAGCTTATATTATGCTCTATTAGAGGGTACCAATAACTTAATTTTGGATTTTCTTACCATGAGACTCATTTTGTGGTGAGACCTCACATATACAGTATTGTGAAATTTTAACAGGAATATATAAAATTTAAAGGTGAATAACAAAAAAAATCACTTTTGTTTTCCTTCAAACTTTTGTGAGATATGTATCAACTATCATCTTTATATTTAATATAAGGAAGATATCCTGGAAGTTTGAACTAGGTATATTTTAGTATTTCCGTTAAAAAATTCACATTTACAATACAATTATATAGAATAAAGCTATATAATTGTATAGAGCTTTTTAATCGGTTATTTGCTGTTTTAACCCTCAATCTATAGTGCTAATTAGCAATTTTTTAATTGGTTTTTGATTTTTTTCCTTTTTCTACTGCCAGAAAATAATTGATTTAAAAAAATATGATTTCCAATTATTTATTTTTTTTATCAGTAGAAGCAGGCCTAATACTAAGCTTATAATATTAATAGTTGAACTTTGATTGAACTGACACAGTTAATTTCAGGTACTCCATTAGAATAATTACTGCCAAAGTTATCTGCATACTGTATTTGTTGGTTGAATAACCATCTTTAATGTATACTAAGAAGTTTACTATGTCCAAAATGTTGAAATCTCTTTTAAGCATTTTATGTAGACCAGTGTTCTCCAAATTGAAAAATTTATACTGTACCAGTAAATTGTCAAAAAATGATGAATTGTCAGAGCATGGGTTGGTTTTAGCCTAACCCAAATATGTACATAGACCTCTATGAGCATTCCTATGCGTAATACTAAAGAGCAAGCAAGAGCGAGCAATAGCAATACATGAGAATCAAAATTATATCATAATTATTTTTTAATAAACACAATTTTTACTGAGAAATTTTTGCTAGTAAATTTAATGGCTAAAATCATACTCAGGACAGCACTGTTAATTATTCATTATAATTTTTAAGACAAATGAAAAAAATATACAGTATTATGATAATGTAATTTTTTAAACATTCCAAGATTAAAATAAAAACAAATAGTTACTTTTAAACATAAAGTAGAGTTATTTAAAATTTGTTAATTTGGTTGTACCATAGACAAAAGATACTAACATAATATTATTGCAACAGACAAATTCAAATTTTATGTATATAATCATTGCATGTGTGTTTTCATTCCCTAATTCAAATTTTCATACACAGATTGTTTAATGAACCTTGTTGGTCTTTTGTTCTCGTTAGTTCGCATCACAGAGCAGTATTAAATCGTTAATTGTTTGATTTTTTACATCAAAGCCAAAAACGGCACTGCCTGTCAATTCATTTGAAATATGTTTTGGTCCAGTGTTGATCTGTACAATGAAATAATAGTAATACTTATCTTTACTAGCCCGTCATAGAATTGATAAAACTACAAAATAATTTACTTGGGCCATGAACTGGCAATCTCAATTTTAATGACAAAATTGATTTTATTGCCTACATTCATCAGAATATTATAATAACTCCCATTTCAAATATTGAATTGCAGTTAACCTCTGGTAAGCAACCCCTTGTCCTGGAAATGTGTTTGCTTATGGGAGGTGATCTTGCGAGAAGTTGGGCCATTAGAGGCCAAATTTTAAAAAGGTGTAACATTTGGGTTAGAGCATGAGTGATTGATAATTTAAGCAATTGTAAATTGAATTATACTACTGTAGCTTCTCCAATCAGATTGTCCGAAGCTCTTGCAAGTGCAGTGAACATTTATGTTCATGAGCATTTTGCTCGCAGTATGTAGCAAAAAAGTGCCATGCGGGGCACTTTGCTGACTTCTAATCGTAAGTTAATATTAATATCTTTAACAATGGAAAAGAAATTTTCATAACTTTTCCTTGTGAAATTTATGAACAACGTTCGAACAATTTTTTGATAAAACTGCATTTCAGCTTATCACAATTTATCGTGATTAATCAGAATCATTTTAAATTACCTTTTAACATGTTATGATCACCTGTAAACATTTTATAGTTTTATGGCTGTTGAAGATGCCTTTGAAATAAAAAAATTTGATAATTTTCTTGTTTCTGCCTAATTGGGAAAAACTAGCTTTGCAACTTATACCTCCTTTAGCTCGGCTGCCACATTTGTGAGGTGTCACCACAAAATGAGTCGAGTTGTACAAAAAATCAAAATTGAGTTATTGTTATATTGTGATAGAAGGTACAGTATTACAAACTTTAGTTTTGTTTTGTTCATGGGTGGAGTAAAACCAGATAAAAATAATGTTGAAATGTACACACATAAAAACACACTTTGGAGAAAATCAACTTTAAAGAAAAACAAATGTTGACTTCCTGTATGTTTTTCCACTGATTTTGAAAAACAGCCTTTACAAAATGCAGTTCCAAAGCATGTTTATTGTAAATAAACATAAACAGGATGTTTGTAATTATAGAATTTAAGTAATAAACTTCCAAAAACAACAGAAATCTCATTTTCATTAAATTATGACTTTGTCTATTTTTGTGATTATCTCAAAATGACCTGGCTTACAACACGACTCATTTTGCCACGACACCTCACATTTAAAATAGCAATGCAATCAAAACATAATGATGTATTCATGAGTATAAAATCATGATAAAAACATAATATAATTAAATTAACTGGTGTTTTTCTTTGTGTTACTTCCTTCTACACACATTTTGATTTCATAGTTATTGAAACAAACCTCTTTATTTAATTGATATGATAGGTAATTTTAGATAAATATTTGACCGCAATCGAATCGAAAGTAATTAAACTTATTTTTTTAATAATTGGTTTAAGCGATCCCGAAAGTGTATTGACACAAATTATCAGCAGAACACTTGATTGTTTTATAGTTATGATTTTTAAAGTGATTTATTAACCATTGTTCCGTGGGGCAGAAACTAGCTTTTCAATGATAGCAATAGCTGCAGTCATGTATAGTAATACTGACAGTGATGATACCTTGACTGTTTTCATACAGGCTGTTTTGGGGATATTCTTCTTATAATTTCCAGGATAGTCTAGATTTATTTTGTACAATTTTCATGATAATTGTGTGCTTTTATCAAAAAAATGACAACCCTAATTTTTTAAAATTTTTGTTTGGTTTGTCGGGCTTGAACAACAAAACATTATTTTTTAGGCATTATAAAAGGTGCAGTCAGGTTTGTTTTCCTTCATAGGACTGGTGGTAGATTTTTTTTTTTTTGAGATTCAGCAAAAATTGAAACTGAAATACCACATTGACAATTATTAAAAGCAACTAATTTTATAGTAATAATGCTAGTGGTTAGACCTTTTAAAAAGTCATTTTCAAAATGAAATTAATATCTTCCTGTGAAAGATAAATTATTAAAATACTGAAGAAAAGGACTGAAACATTTACATAAACAAAAGGAAGTGGTCAGTAGCATACTGTACTGTGCTTTCATGCAAATTTTCATAACCGTTAATTATGGGATGCCTCGCATTTCACCATATCTGGTCTGCCACAAGGATTAGTGTAGATTTGGAGTAAAACCAGGGAACAGTTTAATTACATGGAATATTCTCGAACAGAACATTAAAGGTTATAACAATCCTTGGTACCGCTAATTACATAAATCAACAGATTAGCAATAGCAACCTCGACGAATGGTCTAGGCGTATGTTAAGCCAAGCTAAGCCTATGCCCTTTTCTTTGTACAGTAGCTGGGCCTGCTCTAAACGTAATAATATTGAAATCTGAATATTAGGCCTAGTATTAGTTTTAATAATATTCGTTTGAAGCAGCCAGGTTATGTAAATATTAGTGAGACAACAATTTGCCATGTTCTTTACCCCCAAAAATGGGCGACTCTGATGCAACATGGGTCCAGTTAATGCTGAATATCTCTGGTAACTACAAATGCTTACTCACAGGACCTTTATCATTTGAAAGATAAAATATTAAATTATGTATATCAAAACCTTAATAGCGAGCATTTGTGGCTTTGGATATGGTCAAAAATTTAAATGTAAGCTATTTAACACAATGCTTTTTTAAAAAATGACTTATTGTGTAAATTTAGTAAAATCTTGCTGAATGTTTACTGGAAACGCATCTCAAACAAGTGACGTAGTCTCCGATCATATTTGTTCAATTGATATTTGTTAAAAATACAAAAATATCTCAACATAAAAACAACAGGTTTGAAGTCTAAGACGGAACTGACATTGATGGCGGTATTTTCAGCACCGTGGCTATAGGATCAAAGGGATTGATGCAGTGGGTTGTTAATTAGCCAAAACAATACAGTAGCTCAGAATAGAATTAATTGAATTAACACAGCTCGCTAGTTTGAGAGTTTTCCATAAATTTCACTGTTCCCTTGTAAAAACTATGGTGTAGAGAAGTATACTGTACCTCCCTGAGTTAATATTCTGCATACTGTTTCAGTTGCCTATAATCAAAATTTACTGTAATTAGTTTGTTTGTTTGTTTTTTATTTATTGCTCTCCATCAAATAAATTATACATACAAAATACACATAAAATAAACAGGTAACAAAACAAATGTGATTATTTAATTATTTTATTTCATTTGTAAATAAGTCAAATCAACCATAGAGTAAGGTACTTCTAAGAATCAACAAAAGGCTGTATTCGATTGTCTAATTAATTTTATTTGCGCAAATCAAAAATTTCCGATGATAAACATGTGGCAGAGCCAAGCCAAATAAGACAAAAGTCGGAAAGTTGAAAATTTAGTTTTTTTATGGATTATGAAACATTAGTATTTTTAACATGCAAAAAAAAATCAGTTTCATTTCACACAATGCTTCCTTGCGAAGTTATGTACACTGAAGTTCGAACATTCAAAATGTAAGTTTTCAGAAAACTGAATTTGAAAATTGATTATCCATCATTGACTAAGCAAGGTCATTTTAAATTGCATTTTTAAAACATTTTTTGGTTGTACTGCATGTCTGAAAATTGTTCAGGTAGTATGAAAGTTTAATCATGAACTGTTAATTTTTTAAATAAAATAAAATTTCAAAAAATTGACAATTTTGAAATGTCGGCCTATGGTGGAAAACTATCATTTCCGACTTTTGTCTCATTTGGCTTGGCTCTGCCACATATGCACTGAAGAACTTTAAAGTTTAAAATTAAACTGTACATGAGCTGGACTGCATGAAGAAATTTGCCTAGTGAAAGAAAGCCTTTTTTTATTTTTTGAGTTGCCCATGGACACAAATAATTTACTAGCATGAGTTTTAAACTCTTAACTTACGATTAGAAGTCAGCAAAGTGCCTCGCATGGCACTTTTGCTTAGTAACTTTTTTCTACATACTGCAAGCAAAATGCTCACGAACATAAGATATTCTCTGCTCATGCAAGAGCTTCGGACAATCTGATTGGAGAAGCTACAGTAGTGGAATCGGCGCACTTACAATAAGTTCATTTCAGTTGATTTGCACATGCGTAGTTACAGCACAGGCGCGGATCCAGACCTTCGCACCGTTCCCCATTGCGAAGGTCAGACGACCTCAGACACTGGTACCTCACCACAGGGGCCCTAAGCGACCCCCGAAAAGATTTACTCAAGGCACTTTGCTGTGTAAAATTCCTCAATATAGGCCAGGCTTACTGCAATTTTGTTTTTATGTTTTTCTAGTCATTTCAGATTTTCCATCATAAGAATAGGTCAAAATGGCAACACTTGATGACAAATTACTCGGTGAGAAGAAACAGTATTATTACAGTAGCAGTGAGGATGAAGGCCAAGCTAGCGATGACGATCAAGATAAAGAGGAATCAACAAAGGAGGAAGCTGCTGTCAGAGAACCGGTATTTATACCTAATGATGAGTTAGGTTCACGGACAGCAACAAAAGTGAGTTTAGGTTCAACTGTCTTTAATTGATAAATGATTAATATACCTTACTGTATCTCAGGGATGAATTGATCATACACTTATTTTGTGTTTAACTTCCTATAATACTTTAAATTTTGTATTGTACTACAAACATTGTTTAATGTTTTAGTGTTTGGTTGTTAGGTCCGCGCGAAGCGGACCTTAGGTTCTCACTTATGTTCTTGTTGTTGTTGTTGTTGTTGGTGTTGTTGCGACCATAACTTTAAAAGCGTCTAGCGTCGGCAGTTTTAAACGGATTTTGTACACATAAATTAAACCCTATTCCCAACAAACGTTCATCGTCCTTTTTTTAAGTTACTTCCCAGGGTGTCTCCTACACCCACTACACCAAAAATGCATTTCGTCAAGTAGTGTAAAATAGGGTTAATTTCAACAAGCGTATGAGTAGCTCGGTTGTAAAGACATCGTTTAACTGACCATTCTACAAAAGCGAAGGTGTGATCGATTCCCACCACGGTAGGTCGTGGCTATTGTATTTTTTTTAAATTTTTGTTCGGAGGAACATTCAATTTAATATTTAAAATTTTTTATCTTAATTTTGCTCTGTCAAACATTTTTTCTGCAAATCTACTACCTTAAAACGTAAAATCATGCGACGTGGTCTAATAGTGCTATAGTAATTAATGATTGAAAGTTACAAAATTTTGTACATGCACAACCCATACTAACTAAATTTTTGTAATTATGGTATAATGGGTCCAATTATTCATGTAAAAAAGAAATTGATAGATTTATCCAAAAGTGCATGATCGGTGCCAAAATCATGCCTGCTTCTGCAACTGGTGGTTAATAAACTTTATTGTGTAAATTAATGGAGAACAAACCTTGTATTAATGTAGTTTTGATTTTAATGTATACACTGTCATGTGTTTATACAGTTAATTATAACTAGATAGATCAGTACTCTGTAGTTTCAATTTCCTGTTCTGTCTGTCTACTGAGGTGACTAAACATTGAACTAAAGGTAAAATAATATTATTTTATGGCGTTGACCTAGTTCATATAATTCTCAGTTTGGCTGGCTTCAAGTTCTTTCTTATATGACACAAACCCATGTCTACAATTTATTTCCTAGTTTATTTTATTTATTTATTGGTTCTCTCTTTTATAACAGAGGAATGCTCTCAGAATGAGTGGTTCGACCTAGTAAAATTGTATGTTTCTGAATTTTTCTCACTGTACTAGATCTACTGCACTGTAAGATGTGGTACTGTAGGTTTTTGATAGAGAATGTTATCAGCATAGGACATCACTATTCAACACAATACTTTATTTTTATCACACTTTTAAATGTCACTGGATTACATTATAAAGTAATCTCTGTTTCCATGATGATATCTTAAAGTGCTATCAGTGAATGCCAAAATATCCACTCAACTTTGAATATAGTAGAATAATGCATACTCCAAGCAATAATTTACATGCTGTCATCATGTCAAGATTGTTTTAATTAGAAAATGCAGTTTTCTGAATACACATGTACGTACATTTTCAATGTTCAAAATTTGATTATTCATAATTTTACAAGCAAACATACATTTTTGGACGCGGAAAGCGTCTCTATAAACAGCTTTTCAAAAAATGTCTGTCGGTTTATCCGTCTTTCTCTCTGTCGGTCTTGTCACGTACGTTTGTGACTATTTGCGTTTTGTTCTTTCCATATGTTATGTTGCACCTAGTTAGCTTCAGGATATTTCGTCTTCTCAAAGCAGTCGTTTGCAACAGTTCAATAAATTC